>JASDQU010012139.1:13869-25728 GCA_032191745.1 Picea mariana | reverse complement strand
CTAAAAATAGGGCTTAAGGCTCCTTCTTAGAAAGGAAGGAACTAGACAGCCTTGTTCTCTGCTAGATAGGGTTAAGCTTTCCCTGCATTACTGTTTTCATGAAAGAGTGTTAATCAGAAACAAAGTACTGAAGTCTCTGTTTGAGAATACGGGTCCTGTTCTCTGGTTACAGAATAGTTGTTCTTTCCTGTTGCAATGTTATTTTAAAATGTACTCCAGGATTCTTTAATTTAATCTTTAATATCTGCAATAGGTAGGTTGCTTTCCTGTGATTTAATTCAGAACTTTAGTGTATTCAAGCAAGTGTGATTAGTATAGTTTCTTTTACTACAACTGTAAGTTGCTTTTGGAATTGAGCATATATAGTGCGTGGTTATCTTTGAAACAAAAGACTTCCCTGGGTTGATAATTTATGTTTCACTTGGTTGTTTGAATCAATTAAGAAATTATAGTGACCAACAGTCATATAAGAGCAAAGTTTGAGTGCCATTAGGTTCAAATCTAACAACATGAGCCATATTGAATCAATGGTAAATCAATCAAACACAATGCATAGGGAGGGTTTGTGAGAACAAACCAGAGCCATACCCTGATCTCGAGAAAATACCAACAGTATATAGCGTATGGGGAGAAAATACATAACGAAAAGACAGGCATTCATTTGAAATGAGTGTGAGGAGTGTTGTAGAGCCCGAGACCAAGTCTTGAAATGATGATCTGACTATAATCGTATTGCCACCTCTCATAAAGTACAGCCACGACCAGAGCATTAAAATGATAATAAGAGTGCAACATAGTGGGTTTGATCATAAGGTTTGGTAGAGTGAAACTTGTAAATCAAAACCTAGTAATGAAAAAACATATGACCAAGAATCACACAAAAAACCATATCAATGCTCAAATCAAAAAAATCTTTTGTTGATACAACTTACAATCCCCAAGCATGTTTGGTATTCAAGGAATCGAAACAAAGAGAATAGTCTTCATAGCAAGGAACAAGGCTTCATTAATAAGTTGTAGAGACATTTTTCCTTTCGTAAATTTTTTGAATAGAATGGTTACACGGTCGTAAGTTTTAATGCTTCATTTTCATGCTTTTAGTCACAATGAAGCATGAAAAAACAATAGGGAAAAGCGACAACTTACAATTGTCATGGAAAAAATTGCTTATGAAGGACAAACAAATGTATGACCCTGGTTAGGCAACTACATAGATCATTTAATTGATATAAAAATAAAAAATATGTTGGGATGCCAACAAGAGGAGAGGTGAAATGTTAAAATCTCTCTCCCCAAATTAAAAGAAAAAATATCACCTCTCTTGAAACAACTATTTATGTCATTGTTAATGCCTTGAGACAATTTTAACTAAAAAATGATGTCTTTCCAAATAGCCATGTAGCTTATCTAAATTTTTAGAAACATTTAATTTTGATCATTTAGAAATCAAAGATAGAAGAATGTGTTCATAAGTATGAGTGCTTTACATGGCAATTCCAAATACTCATGATGATAATGTTGATGAACAAAATCCTTCCATTGATCATTCATCATAGTGGTAAACATATTACAATAGAACTGTTGGCCCTTGACTAGGTGTTGTGGAAACACTGGTAATGTTGGACCAATTTTGGGACTTCGACAGGCTGGTCAAAGACGAAGCGCCAAGCGAAGCAGAGATTGCAGGATCTTGCCCCCTTTTTTTAGATTTTTGGGTTTAGGGTTTATTTAACAGCTATGAGATGTCGGCCCATGGGTCTTACCCATGCTTAGGCCCCTTTTGTAATGTATAAATAAGTAGCTAGGCGATGTAACAAACGTCAATGGCTTAGTGCTAATGTTATCTAGGTGAGAATTGTTGTGAACGCTCTGTGCATACTATGTAAGACTTGCAGGGCTAAGTGCAAGTGATTGTAAGAGGTTGTGTAAAGGATCTATGTTGTGACCTAGATCGGGGAAGGAGGATCTGGCAAGGTGCGCGCAGATATCCTGTCCTATGCAGAGTTGGACTTGATGATCTGTGCATGTAAGAGACTAGATCTAAGAGGGCTAAGTGCAAGTGATTGTAACAAAGTATTTGTGCTGCACCAAACTTGGGGAAGGAGGATATGGCGAGGTGCATGTAGATCTCTTGTCCTATGCGAATTTTTTTTTGAGGCTCTGTGCATGTAAGGATATTGACAAAAGATAATAAACAAGACGAAGTTTTGGTGGACGTAGCCCATGCTGGGGGTGAACCACGTATATCCTGTGTTATGGTTGCTTTGTGTGATTGATGTGATTTATGCTTAGTGTTTTCCTCTTTAAGTATGTTAGATGCATTTGATATAATAGCTTAGTGCTTAGTAATGTGAATGAATGCTAGATCTGCCCTATTCTTATGTGTTAATTGCTTGGATGTGTTAGATCTTGTTAAATACTGTGTTGTTCTGTAATTAGAGTTTTACCTGTGATGTGAATAAGGGTTAAATGCTAATAAATGTTAACTGCTAAGTGTCCTGTTAAGTATTATAATCACAGATTTGTGTCCCAGCTAGGTTGTAGACACTTGAGTACTGCAACCCCCCTGCCTCTACCTTGGGTGAGACTTCATCTGCTTCGCAGGTGTTTCCGAAAGGGCTGGTAGTTAGGGTTTTGTTTGTGCATTGTTGAAGAATTGAACCCTGGGTCTACCCCTGTGCCATCAAATGGTTCCATTGTCGGGACCTAAAACTGTGATTGTCGGGAACTGAAGAAAAGAAGAAATTTTTGTGCGTAGATATGTTGTTGTAGTGCGCAATACTCTACTTGAATTGTGAAGCTCTGTGCTAAAAAGAGAAGTCTGATCTGAAGAAACGAGGTAATATCTTAAAGCTTTGTGCTCTGATAAAGTTAAGATAAGTGGGAATTTTTTCTTCGAAAGAATGGATCTAGGTATGTTTGATAGACTTGGTCTTAGTCTGAAAACTAGGGCACATCTAGAAGAAGAAGATACGATATGAATAGATCTGATAGAAATAGTGAAAGATATGTTATTCCTATGCATAGAAAGAATTTTTGGACTAACAAGTAGATCGAGGATCCTAGAAAGAATTTTTTGCAGGTCCCTCACTGTGATCCCAGTGCATAGTATAGGAAAGGTTGGGGATCGTTTAAGAGAAAGAGAGGATTGACTCTTTTTTATAGTTGTATAAGACCGGGACATCTTGCTAAGGAATGCCCTAGTAGAAGTCCTATTTTCCTTTGTTGTAAATATACTGGACATGAAGTTTTAGATTTCCCTAGAATGATTGCTAAAGTTGAGAAGATGAACATGAGACAAGAAGACCACAAGGAAGGTCCAAGGACTAAGAATATGCTAAAAAACCAGAAAGAATCAGAGGCTATATTATTGCAGATGAAAGAAACACTGAATGATAACAGAGATATTAGTTTATCAGAGATTTTAAAAGAGAAAGAGTGCATAGAAACAAGAATAGGAGACTTCGACATAGACTGTGTATTAGATGCAGAAACACAGGTGAACATTATGACAGAAATAACTTGGGAAATCTTATGAAATCCTGCTATAGTTCCTTCACTGGGAGGAATAGGATTGTTTAAAGGAAAGATGATAACCCTATGTGGAAGACTTGCCCATGTACCTATGATTTCTCACAAAGCATCGACAAAAGAAGAATTTGAGGTCATTAATTTTGTTGAGAACAATGCCCCCTTTTCTCTTTTCCTAGGAAAGACCTGGGTTGAGAAAGATCAGATCCAAAGGAAAGAAGAAGAGGAATCTCTAGAATATAAAAAGCAATAATTAAGGGATTTCATGGCTAGGAGAATAACGCGCTTAATAGAAGAACAAGAGGACAATTCGAAGAAACTGAGGGCCAGAAACCTAGTTGTCGAAGTTGAAAGAATGCAAGAAGACTTAGAGAACTTATCCATACAGAAGAGTAGAGAATCTACTCTAGAAATAGTAAGAGAAGAAGTATTATCTTCAAACCCTGTGAAAGACCCTCAATTGTGCGAAGTTACTATGCCAAGAGGAGATAAGAACAATACTAGAAAGAGGAATCCAGAGAGATAGATCACAGGAAAGAAAGCTAGAAAACTCAGTAAGAAGAAAGCAAAGCTAGAAAAATTGCAAGAGGTTATAGAGAGGACTTCGTAGAAGGAAGGCTTGCAGAACTTGAACGTCGTTGGAATAGCAGAACAACATCGACTGACACTTCACCACAACAAAGCAATATGACCGTTGGAGTCGTCCTGACCATTAGAACGATGCTCCAGAACGACTAGAAATGCAGTTATTACCATAACATTTGCCATTGGACTTTTGGGACCATGTCATAACATATGGAATTGCATTGATTGAGGAGTTTCTACCCGTTAGAAGAACTCGTTACGATGTTAGCTATTTAACCCGTCGAATGTCTTACCATGGACACTTTTTTCCAATTGTGATTATTTGAACCCACAGAGAGTTGACTATTACCCTGCAGTGTCTACCGCGTCGTTGTCAGTAGGGGATGTCGAAGTAGGAGATGAGCCTGCCCAGTTACGCAGATTAGCAGACTCGACCGAGGCTCACCTTTGTTGAGTCTAGGAGGAAAAGGATCAGGCCACAGAGGAATTAAAGAAAGAAAAATAAGAATCCCTAGAACAACGTCGGATTGCGTAGCAAGAGAAAGATAACCTCCAAGAAGTTTGCAGAGGATAGAGCGCAGATCCAGAAGGAAAAAGAACAACTTCTCACAGAGCAAATGAGAGTCAAGGAGGTAGTCACCAGAGCACTTTGCTCTGTGTCGGGCCTAGCATAGATGGAAGAAGAAACCATTGAACATCGTACAGCTAGAACAAGTAGTCACAATGGTAGAACATTGCTTGGAAGGACCGATGACTAAGAAAGTTATTCAAGAATTCACCAAGTAGGAGGCTCTAGCGAAGCAACAGGTCGAGGCAGCTCGAGCCAAGATCGAGGCCTTCAAGATAGAGTTACCCAAATCAGAGTGAGTTAGGATGATTCATAGGTGAGTGTTGGGGACCTATTGGCCCTTGACCAGGTTTTGTGGAAACATTGGTCATGTTTGACCAATTTTGGGACTTTGACAGGCTAGTAGAAGATGAAGCGCCAAGCGAAGTAGAGATTGCAGGATCTCTCCCCCTTTTGTGAGATTTTTGGGTTTAGGGTTTATGTAACGGCTATGGGATGTCGGCCCATGGGTCTTACCCATGATTAGGCCCCTTTTGTAATGTATAAATAAGTAGCTAGGCGATGTAAGAAACGTCAATGGCTTAGTGCTAATGTTAGTTAAGTGTGAATAGTTGTGAACACTCTGTGCATACTGTGTAAGACTTGCAGGGGCTAAGTGCAAGTGATTGTAAGAGGTTGTGTAAAGGTTCTGTGTTGTGACCTAGCTCAAGGAAGGAGGATCTGGTGAAGTGAGTGTATATCTCCTATCCTATGCAGAGTTGGCCTTGATGATCTGTGCATGTAAGAGACTAGATCTAAGAGGGATAAGTGCAAGTGATTGTAACAAAGGTTCTGTGTTGCACCAAGATCAGGGAAGGAGGATCTGGCGAGGTGCGTGCAGATCTCTTGTCCTATGTAGAGTTGGTTTTGAGGCTCTGTGCATGTAAGAAGATTGACAAAATATAATAAAGAAGACAAAGAGTTGGTGGATGTAGCCCCACGCTTGGGGTGAACCGCGTATATCCTGTGTTATGGTTGCTTTGTGTGATTGATGTGATTTATGCTTAGTGTTGTCTTCTTTATGTATGTTAGATGCATCTAATATAATATCTTAGTGCTTAGTAATGTGAATGAATGCTAGATCTTCTCTATTCCTATGTGCTAATTGTTTGGATGTGTTAGATCTTGTTGAATACGGTGTTGTTCTGTAATTAGGGTTTTACCTGTGATGTGAATAAGGGTTAAATGCTAATAAATGTTAACTACTAAGTGTCTTGTTAAGTATTGTAATCACATATCTGTGTCCCAGCTAGGTTGCAGACACTTGAGTCCTGCAACCCCCCTTGCCTCTACCTTAGGTGAGACTTCATATGCTTAGCAGGTGTTGCCAAAAGGGTCGGTAGTTAGGGTTTTGTTTGTGCATTGTTGAAGCGTCGAACCCTGGTTCTACCCCTATGCCAACAAGAACATATTCAAAATGTTATAGATTGTTTGAGTGAAAGTTTTCCTAATCTTGTTTGTTTTTAAAATTAAAAAGTTAATATTTAACACTTATTATTATTCACATCATGTTATTACTAATGAAAATAACTCAATTGGTAGGTTTGAAACACATTTTCCACATTTGCAACATACTTTATGTGATATAAGTGTTGGTGCACTTTCATTTTTTAATATTAAAGTTTGTAAAAGAAAACACCATTAATTAAATTAAACACTCCATTCATGTTGTGAAGGGTTCCATATGAACGCGGCTTGAAGGTTTTTTAGATTGTTGCACCAAGAGAAGCGAGGTGTATTTTACATCCCAACATTGAAGATATTGTAACATCCCTCCTATGCATCTTGTCTACAATGATGAAGTCTAAAGTAATATTAAATTTAATGCATGTTAAATAATAATCATTCACAAATATTTCTATAAATAACAATTACACTATAATAATCAAATCATATCAATGGTTGGAAGAAGATACATGTGTTTCTCATTTTCCCTCGTTTTGTGAATTGCATGATACCAATCATCAATATATATATATATAACATTTAGAGGGATCAAAATAAAATTGAGTTGTAGATCTCCAGGTGCTTAAAAAATCCCAAGCTAAAATGGATCCATATATATAAGAACACTAGCATAGGTCCATTTTAGCTTGGGATTTTTAAGCACCTATAGATCTATAGGTCAATTTTATTTTGATCCCTCTAAATGCTTAATAGATCTAAAATTAAGACATATCTACACTAGTAAAGTTATTCAAAAACAAGTTCCAAAATGTATTGAAGTTATGGCATGCAACGCTTACTAATCCCACAAGCAATTTAACATTTGGAATATTTTTTTTTTCAAAGAAATTTAATTGAATATATAAGAAGGATGTTTTTCAATGGCTACATCAGATGCTCTTATGTCAATAATGTTGAATTTTTATTTATACATATTGCAATTATGATTATTCTTTATTACTGTAATCATTTAGCACATTAGCTACATAAATAAGATCACTAAAAGAGAGGCAATCACAAAAACAATAGAGATGCACAGATTATCCTGGGAAACCCTCATGGGGGAGAAAACCCAACAAAAATTCCTCAATATAGATAGACCAAAGACAAAACAAAAGATCCTCCTCTACTCCTTCACTAGGAAGAGTAGCACACCACTTAACCAAGAAATACCAAGAGATAGAGAAAAGCTCTCCTTGACGTCACCCCCAGTNTCTATAGGTCAAATTTATTTGGATCCCTCTAAATGCTTAATAGATCTGAAATTAAGACATATCTACACTAGTAAATTTATTCACAAACAAGTTCCAAAATGTATTGAAGTTATGGCATGCAACACTTACTATTCCCACGAGCAATTTAACATTTGGAATATTTTTTTTTTCAAAGAAATTTAATTGAATATATAAGAAGGATGCTTTTCATTGGCTACATCAGATGCTCTTATGTCAATAATGTTGAATTTTTACTTATACAACTTGCAATTAAAATTCTTCTTTATTATTATAATCATTTAGCACATTAGATGCATAAATAAGATCACTAAAAGAGAGGCAATCACAAAAACAATAGAGACACACAGATTATCCTGGGAAACCCTCATGGGGGATAAAACCCCACAAAACTTCCTTAATATAGATAGACCAAAGAGTGAACAGAAGATCCTCCTCTACTCCTTCACTAGGAAGAGTAGCACACCACTTAACCAAGAAATACCAAGAGATAGACCAAAACTCTCCTTGACATCACCCCCAGTTGCAATAGAAGTTCCTCCAAGACTTGCACACTTCTTCATAGATGCAGAGTTGAATGTGTGTGTCCAAATGAGGCACTGACCTCTCTTATAAATAATGCTCTAGCCAACCTATAATTAGGTCTAGGATGACCTGTCACTTTATGATCCAGGTGGATATTGGTGGCCACCCACCTTTTCCAACTGACTCAAAACAACTTTCTAGCAATTTTGGTAATTTACTATTTTTAGTAGTTTTTCGGGTCCTGAACTTCCAGAGCCATTTTGAGGCCCTAAAGGATGTTTTTTTGGGTATGTACCGGTCGAAAACTTTCATAATGAAATTTTTGGCAAACGTTATATTCTGCGGATAGATCTTTCCAACGGGCTATCGTGCGCCTAAAACGAAGATCGTATGCAAAAGTTATGACCCCGGGAAGTTGATGTACTGACTTACCCAAACGGGGCCCACATGAATTTTGGCGCTTCATCTCCTAGGGTTAGGTTTTTGGATGTATAGGGTTTTTGACACTCATGTTTATTGTAAAAATGCCTTCAGAGCCTCATTGTAATCATCTTCTTGCAAATGAGTGCAACCGTCACATCTCTTCTTAGAGATACGCCGCCGCCATTCCAGCAAGCTTGTTTTTCACTGCATTTTACAGTTTCAGCTTATTTCCTTATTGAATAGAAAACCAATTTTACTATATCTATGTTATTCTGTGTTAAGCATATGTTAAAAAAATGTATTCATTTCGTTATGCTCATAAAATTTGGATCAGTGGTATCAGAGCGGTCTGCTCCTTGCCGTCTTAATGCATGTCCCCAACGAGGTCATAGTACAAAGAATTGGGTCTTGATCTTGTTTCTCTTGAGAACCAAATCTCTCACACGCCCAAGCGACCTCTCATGGTAGGAGAAAATAAAGATGACAGGATAAGAGATCCTTTCAAAATGTTTCTTGAGGAATCCCTCACGCAACAGAGGAACAAGATGATGGATAGTTTCACGCAAATCCTTCGACAACTACCAATAGGCGACGCATCTTCTTCGAGCGTAGGCGCCACCCCCTTCAAGGTACAAATAAACTTCGATATTCCTGTATTTGAAGGTCATATAGACGCAGATGGTGTAAAAAAATGGTTGAATCTATTAGAAGGGTAGTTTTCTATCCATAACTTTTTGAATAGAGAAAAGATTACTTTTGCGCTCCTCAAAGTCGTTCCCCATGTCAAATATTGGTGGGAAACTTTCTATGAGAAAAAGGAACAAAAGGAACCCTCATTATTTAAAGTCACGACCACCTGGGAATCCTTCAAGGATGCTATTAAGGAACAATACTACCCTGTTGGAAGTTATGACAACTTGTATACCAAATGGATCACACTGCATCAAGAAAGAGACCAAGCAGTGCCAGAGTTCAAAAATACCTTCCATACCTTGTGCACTAAGCTGGGTATCAAATATTCAGAGTGACATCTGGTTCTCAGGTATCGTGGTGCTCTGCATAGATACATCCATACTGAAATTTAATTTCTGGACATTTCATCCTTGGGCGTGGCCTACTGATATGCCATCAAAATCGAGTAGAACATCAAACAAAAGACATGGCAATTTGGGCCCTGGAGCCCCTCACAACAAAATCCAAAAAAGGGCGGCCCCAACCCACAGAACAAAGGACAAAGAAAATATGCATAGTATCAGGACAACCATTCCAAGTCTCAAGCAAATAAGGACACCGAAAAGACAAAGAAATATACTGGGAAGTGGTGCGACTTCCATAAGAGCCCTTGACATAAAACTATTGACTTCCACTCAAAGCAGTCAATGGTGGCCAAAGTGAAAGCATCTGAATCAGATGTGGGTTCTGACTCTAAGTTAGAAACAAAAAGGGGAAGACAAATCATTGACGTGGAATCTAGTGCCACTGTTGCTACCACCAAGATCCAACCTGATGAACCAGATGAGCCAGAAGAAGGAGAGCACCTCTTCCATTTACAAATGTGGGTAAAAGGCACCTCGCTGCACTTCATCGTTGATAGCGGTAGCCAAAACAACCTCATCTAAGCAGAGGTTGTCAAGAGGATGGCCTTGCTGACAACGCCCACCCAAAGCCCTACACCATTGGATGGAACTGCCAAGGAAGTGATCTCCGCATCAGCCAACAATGTTGATTGTCATATGGCATCAAGCCCTTAAAAGACAATGTATTGTGTGATGTTGCTCCTCTCTAAGTTTGTGATGTTCTTTTGGGCCAACCTTATTGATGGAAACGTCATGTTGTATATGAGTCTAGGCCTCGTAGTGTTATTATTACTTTGAAAAGGAAATTGTATAAGATACCCGGGGCAGTCCCACCTAGTGCTATTTCCTTGATCTCTACCAAGCAATGCAGAAAGGTCATATCTCAGACGGGAAAGTTTGTCTTCTTCGTGATTCGCTCTCAAAATGAGAGAAATATCATAGCCACATCCAGGGTCTCTATGGCCAACTTCTCCACACAGTAGAAGCAAGTAGATGAGGTCGTCGAAGAATACTCAGATATCTTCTCCTCACCTGTCGGGGCACCTTTGGATTGTCAGGTCAAGCACCCCATCGATCTAACCCCCAATGCACCACTGCCCAATGGGCCAGTCTATCATCTCTCTATGTTATAGAATGAGGAGATCAAGTGACATATCCAAAAACTTCTCCACAAGGGGCACATCCCTCTCAACTCATCACCTTGTGGGAACCCAATCATGTTGGTACAGAAGAAAGATGGAACTTGACGACTCTGTATTGATTACCAGGCCCTAAATAAAATCACAGTCAGAAACTGATACCCAATTCCCCGAATCGACGACCTCCTTGATCAACTCACGGGGGAAAAATACTTCAGTAATATTGATCTGAAGTCTAGCTACCACCAGGTCCCGATAGAAAAGATAGATGTATGGAAGACCACCTTCAAGTGAAAGGAATGCCTCTTTGAATGGTTGTTCATGCCCTTTGGTTTGACAAATTCTCCATCCACTTCCATGAGGATGATGTATGATATCCTACAACCATTCACCAATACTTTTGTAGTGGTGTATCTGGATGACATTCTCATTTAGAACAAGTCTTGGGCGGAACACTTGTAGCATATTCATCAGGTTTTGCACACCCTACGGCAACACAAGCTATACGCCAACTTGGAAAAATGCTCCTTCGGCATGGACATGGTCCATTACCTGGCCTACATCGTTGATCAACATGGCATACATGTGGATCCAACCAAGATCCAAGTCATTCGTGACTGGCCATCCCCAACCACACTCACTGAGCTTCAGAGCTACTTGGGCCTTTCCAATTTATACTGCATGTTCGTGTTGGGATTATACCATATTGCATGGGCCCTCATCCAAATAACCAGGGGTGGTGGTAAGGAAAAATTTTTGTGGGGTCGGTCCCAACAACAAGTGTTCGATGATTTGAAGAAGCGCTTGTGCTCATCCCCGATACTTTCATTACTAGACCTGTAACAACCCTTTGAGATCGAGACATATGCTTCAGACTATGTTGTGGGCGTCGTTCTCACTTAGCACGACCACCCCATGTCCTATCATAATGAGACATTATCAGATGTTGTCTGTAAGTACCCTATTTACGACAAAGAAATGTACTCTATTGTGCAAGCCTGTCGCCAATGGAGACATTACATTCTTGGGAAGGAGACAGTCATCCACACTGATCATAAAACACTACAGTCCATGCATACACAAGGAAAATTACAGAATGACCGCCATCAAAAGTGGTCCACATACTTAAAAAAATTCCACCTCAACATCAAGTATAATACATGAAGCACCAATCGCGTCATTGATTGCCTCAATAGACCACCAGTCGTGACACTCACCACAGTGCTAGACTCTTGCAACCATAATACCTATGGATGGCCCCAACTCTATGAGACATACCCGGACTTCGCCACCAC
>JASDQU010012138.1:271727-285650 GCA_032191745.1 Picea mariana | reverse complement strand
AACATGGAGTGGATAGAAGTATTGATAAATACAAGGCAAGATCTGTAGCTAGAGGGTTATCCCATTAGGAGGGAGAAGACTATGATGAGATGATTTCTCCAGTTTCCAGATACACCTCTAGAGCCATCATATCTCTTGCGACGTCCATGGGTTGGAGTTTACATCGGATGGATGTAAATACCATTTTTCTAAATGGAGTGATTGAAGAAGAAGCATACATAGAGCAACCTCAAGGTTTTGAGGTACACCAGAGAGAAATTCATGTATGTAGATTAAAGAAAGCCTTGTATGGACTCAAGCAAGCTCCAAGAGCTTGGTGTACAGCCTCTCATTATTCAGTGTAAGAGGGAGCTATCCTATGAATTTGATATGAAGAATCTTGGTCTCATTCACTATTACTTGGGACTAGAATTATGGCAGAAGCATGGTGAAGTCTTCTTAGGACAAGGGAAGTATGTTGAAAAGATCCTTCAGAAGTTTGGGATGATCGATTGAAAATCCATGGAAACTCCCATGGTAACAGATCTGAGGAAGTTGAGAGACTTTGATTCTGATCTAGTAGACTCATTCTTATATTGACAGTTAATTGGCTCATTAATGTATTTGGTAAATACCAGACCAAATATTTTCTTTGATGTGAACATGTTGAGCCAGTTCCAGGTGGAACCTAGACATGAGCATTGGATAGTTGCAAAGCATATATTGAGATATCTTCAGGGGACGATAACTTATGGTTTGAGATATGCCTCAAATAGTGAAGTATAGATGCATGGATTTACTAATTCAGATTGGGCAGGGAGTGCAGATGAACGAAATAGTACTTATGGTATGTGTTTCATTTGGGGATATGCTATGATTTCATGGGCTAGAAGGAAACAGAAGTTTGTTGCACTCAGCACTGGAGAAGCAGAGTATATTGCAGCTTGTGATGCTTGTATGGAAGCAGTGTGCCTCTATAATTTGGTTTCTGGACTATTTGATCAGTTGTTGGATTAGCCCGTGATATATTGTGATAGACAGAGCTGTGTGAAGATCTCATAGAACCCAGTGTTCCATGACAAGTCAAAGAACATTGAGATCAAGTACTATTTTCTTCGTGATAAAGTTCATAGGGGAGAAGTGGTTCTCCAATATATTTCCACTCATGAGCAAACAACAAATATTTTGACTAGGCCTCTATCCAAGATAAAGTTTGCATATTTGAGGGACAAGTTAGGGCTCGTGGAGATTGCTCCCTTAGTTGAGAGGGAGGAGATGAATTCCTCGGTTGGGAGGGAGTGTTGATATGTGGCATCATGGACTGTCAGTGAGCTACGGATCTATATAATACTAGTACAACTTAGAGATGATCGTACAACATAGAGATGATGCTTGCATCATGCTATATATGATCATGCTAGTACAACTCATATATGATAAAGATGGTTGGAGTTGTTGATACAATGGCCTTAGGAGCATCGTGTTAGTACAACTTAGAGGTGGCATACAACTTAGATATGATGTATTGACATCATGATAGATATTTCATGCTAGTACATCTTAGAGATGATGTTGGTGAGCCGCATCATGCTATACATGGCCATGTGAGTACAACTTAGATGTGACATACATCTTAGATATGATGTATTGACATCATGCTAGTATGGCTCACAGATGACCATACAACATAGAGATGATGCAGGGGGATCATGTCATGCTAGATATGATCATGCGAGTACATATTAGATGTGGAATACAACTTAGATATGATGCATTGGCATCATGCTAGATATGTCATGCTAGTGCGGCTTAGAGATGATCATACAGCTTAGAGATGACCCAGTGAGGCACCGATCTACATCATGCGGGTACATCTTAGAGGTGGAATACAGCTTAGATAATATGCATTGGCATCATGCTAGTATGGATTAGAGATAAAGTAGACGATACTCCAGATCGTGCCAATACAACTTAAATATGATGCATTCACATCATGCTAGTACGGCTTAGAGGTGATGCAACTGATGACATTGTTAATGCAAGATGATATCAGATGATATGATTTTATTTTTGTGGAGACTCTATGTCTCTGGAAAGTAGTTGTATGCTATTGTGGTGGATGTTTTCCACTGGTAGTGACTGTGTGTCACTAGTTAGTAGTTGTGTGTTACTAGGAGTGGTTGTGTACCACTACGCAGTAGTTGTGTACTATTATGGATAGACATAGTTGTGTTTTATTGGATGGCATTGTAGCAGTTGTATGTCACTATTTGATTGTCATGGAGACTACCACTAGTGTTGGAGATGATTTCCATCTAGATGGATAGTCAGTGTGCTAGTGGACAAAAATTCTCCAGGAGGAGAATGGTCCAGGTTGACAGATTGTTGATGTATCATGGACTGGTATTTTCCTAAGGCATAGATTGTGACTCGATTAGGAAAATGGTTCAGGACTGATATTCTCTTAAGGAAAATTTAGGTTGAATATGGTATCTAGTTTCAGATTGGAAGACAAGTTGGGCGATGCTACAAAGATTTCAGGGTATGCACTTGTATATGCTTTTCAAGTTATATCATATAGAAAAACATGGTTGTGTTTGTAGGGAATGTACAAGAGACCTTTTCCAATCAGTGATCTTGGATATATTGTGGTCAAAGGAACAAGCGCACCCTCCACAACAATTGAGGCTTCAGGTTCCAAGTTTGATTAAATTGATAAGTTTTCAATTCGCACATATAAAGGTTGATAGTTGCCACATTAAAAATTGTGAAAGAAGTCTTTGAAAGGTTGTATTACTGCTAGATGTAATGGCATGTGAATATTATTGATATAGATGTTTATTGTACTTGTTTGAAAAATAAACTAACATCTCCTCTAGAGAGATACTTTTTGTTTTTCTCCTAGACAGGTCACCTTGATCATGCTATGTTGATAATCATGAAATTTGTATTCATTCTTGTTACCATAGATATGAAAATGTTATTACACTGGAAATACTTTTATTTTTGTTGTCTCGGGAGGTTTATCTTAGAATATTTCATGGAGGCTACCATGGAGATGTATTTGATTGTTCCAAATAGGTTACTATGGAAGAATGATTGATCAAAACATTGGAAGAGTGTTGATGAATGTTGTCTGTTATTTTCCTTTGTTATTGTTCTTGTTCTAGGTAGGTCATAGGTAATAGCTCTAGGAGGGAGCTACAGTGACAGTTGCAGGCATGGAGAAGATGAATTCATTAGTGGTGAAGCAGATGGTCTCACCAAGTATCAATTATAAAGGAAGCATGAAAAAGGAGTCTTGGACATCCTTCACTCAGATGTATGCCAACCTTCTCACTAAATAGAGAGGACGGGATTAGGAGGGATATCATCACTTCCTACAATCCTCAGCATAATGGTGTGGAAGAAATAAATAATTGTTCAATTATGGAAGCAGTAAAATCCATGACCCATGATTAAGACTTACCAATGCATCTATGGGCTAAAGAAGCCACGACCCTGATAAGGTCCATGATAAATATATTGTATCTCCCAGGATTGCAGATGCGGAGGGAGGTAAGAATGTTGTATCAAACATGACATGACCATGAAAATCTGAAGATCCACATCAAGATAAGACTAAGAAGAGAAGACTAGCTTGAGCACCTGAGATTATTCAAGATGTCGAAAAGTATGGTGCTCCAGATGGAACTTTCAGAGAAAGAAAGAAGTCAAAACTATATTCCAGTTACAGAACCTTCCACCTTCGAAGAAACAGTCAAGAAGATAGAATAAAAGGAATTTGTGATGGAAGAATATCAATCATGAGAAATGATGTATCTGAAATTGTGCCTGAATGGATTTACAAGATAAAACATGTAGTGGATAGAAGTATCGATAAATACAAGGTAAGATATGTAGCTAGAGGGTTCTCCCATTAGGAGGGAGAATACTATGATGAGACAATTTATCCAGTTGCCAGATACACCTCTAGAGCCATCATATCTCTAGCAGCATCCATGGGTTGGAGTTTACATCAGATGGATGTAAAGACCGCTTTAATGGAGTGATAGAAGAAGAATCATACACAGAGCAACCCCAAGGTTTTGAGGTACCCCAGAGAGAAATCCATGTATGCAGATTAAAGAAATCCTTGTATGGACTCAAGCAAGCTCCAAGAGCTTGGTATAGAGCCTCTCATTATTCAGAGTAAGAGGGAGCTAGCCTATGAATTTGATATGAAGGATATTGGTCTCATGCACTATTACTTGGGACTAGAAGAATGACAGAAGCATGGTGAAGTCTTCCTAGGACAAGGGAAGTATGTTGAAAATATCCTTCAGAAGTTTGAGATGATGGATCGCAAATCCATGGAAACTCCCATGGTAACATATCTGAGGAAGTTGAGAGACTTTGATTCTGATCCAGTAGACTTGTTCTTGTGCCAGTAGTTGATTGGCTCATTAATGTATTTGGTAAATACCAGACCAGACATTTGCCTTGATGTGAACACATTGAGTCAGTTCTAGGTGGAACCAAGACATAATGACTAGATAGTTGCAAAGCGTATATTGAGATATCTTCGGGGGATGATAGCTTATCGTTTGAGATATGCCTCAAACAGTGAAGTATAGTTACATGGATTTACTAATTCAGATTTGGAAGGGAGTGCAGATGACTGAAAGAGTACTTATGGTATGTGTTTCAGTTTGGGATCTGCTATGATTTCATGGGATAGCATGAAAAAAAAATTTGTTGCACTCAGCACTGTAGAAGCAGAGTATATTGGAGCTTGTGATGATTGTACGGAAGCAGTATGGCTCCATAATTTGGTTTCTGGACTATTTTATTAGGTGTTGGATTCGACCATGATATATTGCGATAGTGAGAGTTGTGTGAAGCTCACAAAGAACCCGGTGTTCCATGACAGGTCAAATCACATTGAGATCAAGTATTATTTTCTTTGTGATAAAGTCCATAGGTGAGAAGTAGTTCTCCAGTATATCTCCATTGATGAGCATACACAGATATTGTGACTAAGCCTCTATCCAAGATAAAGTTTGCATACTTGAGGAACAAGTTGGGGCTCGTGGAGATGGCTCCCTTAGTTGAGAGGGAGGAGATGAAATCCTTGGTTGGGAAGGAGTGTTGATATGTGGCATCATGGACTGTCAGTGAGTTGTGGATCTGTATAATGCTAGTACAACTTAGAGATGGACATATAGCTTAGAGATGATGCTTGCATCATGCTAGATATGATCATGCTATTACAACTCATATATGATATAGATGGTTGAAGTTGTTGATATAGTGGCCTGAGGAGCATCGTGTTAGTACATCTTAGAGGTGGCATACAACTTAGATATGATGTATTGACATCATGCTAGATATGTCATGCTACTACATCTTAGAGACGACGTTGGTGAGCCGCATCATGCTAATATGGACATGCAAGTAAATATTATATGTGACATACAACTTAAATATGATGTATTGACATCATGTTAGATATGTCATGCTAGTACGACTTAGAGATGACCATACAACTTAGAGATGATGCAGGGGGTCGTGTGATGCTATATATGATCATGCGAGTACATATTAGATGTGGCATACAACTTAGATATGTCATGCTAGTGCAGCTTAGAGATTATCATACAACTTAGAGATGACCCAATGAGGCATTGATCTACATCATGCGAGTACAACTTAGAGGTGGCATACAACTTAGATATGATGCATTGGCATATTGTTAGTTATGTCATGCTAGTATGGCTTAGAGATGAAGTAGATGATATTCCAGATCACAACAGTACAACTTAGATATGATGCATTCACATCATGCTAGTACGGCTTAGAGGTGATGCAACTGATGACATTGTTGATGCAGGATGATATCAGATGATATGATTTGATTTCTATGGAGATTGTATGTCTCTAGGCAGTATTTGTATGCTATTGTGGTGGATGTGTTCCACTGGTAGTGACTGTGTGTCACTCGTTAGTAGTCGTGTGCTACTAGGAGTGGTTGTGTACCACTACGCAGTAGTTGTGTACTACTATGGATAGACACGGTTGTGTTTTATTGGATGGCATTGTAGCAGTTATATGTCATTATCTGATTTCCATGGAGACTACCACTAGTGTTGGAGATGATTGCTATCTAGATGGATAGTCAGTGTGTTGGTGGACAGACATTCTCTAGGCAGAAAATGGTCAAGGTTGACAGCTTGATGGTGTATAATAGACTAGTATTTTCCTAAGGCACAGATTGTGGCCCAATTAGGAAAATGGTTCAGGAATGATATTCTCCTGAGGCACAGTTATTGTCCCGATCAAGTTGAATATCCTGCCCCCTAAGGACATGACGTCCCGATTAAGGTGGTCGATATGGGACTGATATTTTCTAAGGAATATGGGTAAAGATTGATCTCTATGGTACATATGACCCGATTAGAAAATATTTTGAGACTAGCATTCCTATAGAAATGGTCTCTATATCTCATGGTGTGGCTTTCAACATCTGTTGGGAAAACTATTCTTCTAGGACATATGTTTGGACTAGAAGAATGGTCCCTATATCATTTTGTTGAGTGGGTGACTCATGCGAGACACTCTTCTGAGTGCGTTGAGTTCAACAAATGACTTATTCAGCATCATGTCTGATTATTTAGATGGAGTATGGCCTCGAGAGATGATGCAAACGATGATGTATGTTGATGTTAGGATGCTATCAAACAATACTAATAGTGATGATGATGCTCATGACTTGATCTGCGTGATCATGAGATATCATGTGTGGCTATGATGATGCTATTGACAGAATGGTCTGTGTGTGATCAATACCATTATCATTAATACCTCCCTAGCTAGGAAGGAGTGTTGATGTTATGGTAGCTATAGGAGGTATTAACCTCCACGTGTAATCTTTCACTAGAATGGAATATTTTGGAAGCAAGGGAAACCCTAATAAGATGTGTGAAAACCCTAGAACACAAGTCGGCCTAGAAGAATAAATAATATTAGAATATTGTCTTCCAGAAAGACAAGTCGACTCCACAGGAAAAAGATAAAAAGAAAATATAATTACCTGAAAGTCGGGTCAACCCAACTAGAAAATTCATTGGATAGATTAATATAAATAGAGGATGTTTTAGCTCATTTGTACATTCAGTTAGAGCGCAAGTCTTGTGGAGATATGCAGTTGCAGCTGCAACTATATCTAGAAGGAGGAATAAGGGTGTATGTCTCATCTCTTAGTCGTGGTATCTCTCTAGCGCTATCAAGTGATATTCTTAGTGATTCTCTTGGTGATATTCTTGGTGATACTCTTGGTGATATTCTGGCTAAGTATGGTGCAAGTGTTGCAGTTGTATATGGTGTTTGTTCTGTGGATATGGAGACTCTCTCTCTTGTGCGCTAGCCTTGGAGAAGGAGAACTCTACTTTTCTTGAGTTGTTTTTGTAGTTAGTAGCTAGGGTTTATTTTTTGGTTCTAGTATGGCTTTCTGGAATAATTTTTTCAAAGGTTAAAGGTGCTCAAGGGTGGTTGTGTGCCTATGGTTGGGTGACAATATTGTGATATTTTCTATGGTAAAACGAGCACATCGAATATTTTAACATTTCCCACAAAAACACCCTTCATAAGCACCATATCTCCTTAGACCATCTTACAACCTTTGTTATATAAAACAACCTCAACATCCACATCATTAAGTTTGTCAATTGATAGTAGGTTTTCTACCAAACCTATAATGTGAAAAACTACACATATCCCCTTCACTCTACCATCAAGGAATCTAATCAAGTCTATATCACAACCAACTATGATCAAAGGAGAGTAATCACCAAGGTATATCGTCCCACCATCATATTTCTCATACATTAAAATGCAGCATGGATGGGAAGTCGTATGGAAGGAATCTCCAAAGTCTCTCATCCACACACTATGGCCTGCATTGTTTTCCAAATCTGTGAAAAAGGCATCTCCACCATTCTCTTGAAAATATTTTTCAAACTCATCATCATAATCATTCTTTTCCTTTTTATTCTTTTTTGTATTTTCCTTGTAGTCTCTTCTAAAATTCTCGACATTGTCACAATGTCAGCCTTTTTCCTTGGACTTTACAGGAGACTTATGTCTCCCATGGGTTTTGTATATTCCTTTTTCTTTTTTCTTTCCTTTCTCCTTCGATCTTCCATGAAAAACCAAGGCCTCATTGGTGGATTTAGAAGATTTCCCCCTCACCTCCTCCAAGAGTAAAGTATCCATGACCTCATCAAGCACCAAGGTCCTTATAGTGCTTCCAATGGCCATCACCAATTTATCTCATGAATTTAGCCAAGAAAACATAAGGGATGTACAGAAATCCTCCTCATCCATCTCCACTCCAGCTTATATTAGTTGGGTCTCAATAGTTTTAAATACATTCAAATTCTCGTCTACAAAATCACCATCACCCATTCTCAAGGTGAACAAATTTTTCCACACAAAAAGTTTATTAACTAGGGATTTAACCTGGTATAAATCCCCCAAGTTCTTCGAGATATTTTCTATACTTTTTTCTTTAGAAACATTCAATAGCACTAAACCATCTAAGCAGAGCCTTGAAAGGATTATCACTTTTCTTTCCAACACTACCCACTCTTCATCTTTCATACTAATGGGTTTGGTTCTAGATATTGTATCCCAAAGATCTTGTTATGTACCAAATAGAAATATTCAAAGAATAAATCAYAAATATTACTCAAATATATAGAAGAAAGAATAATGAACARTGGAYACTRTGAGCAAAATTTGATACYTTTATTGATATAGAAGCAATGTTCGCTTGCATCTTYGAGGGGGCAGCCTCTAATAGAGCAGAGCTCAAATTACAAATGATTTCCAAGACACCTTTTACAAATGYTTMTATATCTTKATATAGTACTTTCTAGCCCTTAAGAACATTCTAAAGAAGGAACTTTCGAGTAGGTGGAATCTTCTAGTAGGTCTTCTTACAATAATTGTGTTCACACTACTACATATGCCTTATTTACTAACGATGGCCTCCATACATAGCAATACATAATAATCTATCTAATTAGGGGGCTCAAGAGATTAGGGCCTTAATAGATCTTCATCTATGATCAAATCATCAATCTTGATCTTTTATAGCTCAAAATTATTTCCATTAAACTTCTCCATTTATACTTTATACGTGCTTTCCATTTCCCTGCAATAAGATTTCCTTTTGTCCAAGCTCCCATTCAAACCAATATTAGATCAAAAAACCTTGTCTGTAACACCTTGGATCTTAGGTGATCACTATCTGATGCCAAATGAAAGGAAGCATAGGTACGGAACACACTTCCAACACTAATCAATGGGAGAAGAATCAAAAAAAACTTTAAACAAATAGTTGTAAATGATAAGCATAAAATAAATGAAAGAAATAACAAACCATACACAATGATTTCCTTGGGGAAAGTCTTTGCGAGAGAAAAACCCCACACTCCAAAGCAAGCTCAATGTATTCTTCAACAATGAACAATTGTTAGAATGTACTTTCATATCCGTGATCTTAACAGGAGTACTCTACAACATTAAGGTTATAGAGAAACTCTTTCACATTTCCTCCAACCCAAGCACTCAATAAAATAAATATGAATGATAAAGTGATAAACCATTTATGGTGTTCCAATTCTACAAGTCTAAAACCAACAACAACTAATAAGCCAATTTGTGTTGCTCAATATTCATTGTCTACTATTGATCAAAATTTATTCCTTGATATACCCAACATTTATTTTGTATTATGCTCACCATTTATTCCCTCATGATTTATTGAGATAACTAATTAAATAAGATAATCATAATTAAAATTAAAATTATTGTATATTAATATAAATGTAATTAAAAAGTTGAAAATGGTAACATGAAAGGTGAGTATGGTAAATCATGTAAATATGTTTAATTAATTCCTTTGAATTTTACTATTTTTAACATATTCGTTTTAATTTTTCAAATGTTATAATAAATATTATAATGGTCTAAATCATATAAATATGTTAACATTTTTGAATTAATATTGAAATTACATATATTTACAATTAATAAATTTATAAATTTATAATTTTAAATAATATATATAGAAAAATTAATATTTTTTTTAAATTTAAAATAAATATTATAATGTTATTCTCAATTATATTAACCAACTATTAAATTTAATATTTTTAAATAAATTTATAAATTTACAATTTTAAATAATATATAGAAAAATTAATAAATTTTTTAAATTTAAAATAAATATTATAATGTTATTCTCAATTATATTAACCAACTATTAAATTTAAGATTTTTAAATAATACAGAGAATACATAAAGTTATAAATAATATAATTGTAATTTTAAATTATAAATATAAAGAAAAATTAATAAAATTCATGCATTATTTGAATTGAAATTTTAACATTGTAGAATCATTAAAACCCATAAAAAAACAAAAATATTTTAAATTAGTGCGATTACACTTTTAAATTATTAAAATTAAATTATAAACTTACATTTATTAGATTGAATCAAATTCGTGTTGATAAAAACTATGGAAGAAAAAGAAAAAAATGTTAATATATGATATGCATTTAAGTTAGGAGGAAGGTTGAGCAAAATAGAGAGTTTATTCCCACTTGTTTGTATTAATGTCCACTGACTTCTTTGCTTTCTACAGGAATCCAATCAGCCATCCATCTCTGATGGATACATTGCTTTATGTAGGAATCCAATCAGTTATGTAAGAGTCTCTTGTGTTTAAATCCTTGCGTGAGACAATCAATTAGTCAAAAGAAAATGTATCATCATGAATCATTTGTATTCGCCCAAACATTAGATTTTACATCAATCATGATGATGTACATTATATTTGATTAGTTGTGGATAAGAATATCTATTGATCATCGACACATTTAATCAGTTTTGTATGGACGAGATTAAATATTTATGGAATATTTTTAGTAGTCCCAATAAATCAATGGTTGTGATTTCAACCACTAACTTCCTCACTATTATAAAGACATTTGTTTACATGTTTATTTTTTTATTTTTACTTAATCATATTTAAAATTTATTATGGTGACTAGCTGATTACCACGTATGAGTGATTAAGGTTTCATTTTCTAAGCCAACCTAAACCTTTGGCCTTCACCAACCACGTTCTTTTTGCAAGCGTCCTTTCATTTTATGAAACCAGCCAAATTAACATTTTTTACTAGTGCATGCTTGCATTTTTAACAACCTTCCACTTGTACATGAGTGAATGCCTTCCCGCACTCCACCTTCTGGGCCACGACCAAGCGCCCCTCCACTCACTCGCTGGTAATCACCTATCGACGTTGATCAACCACAAGGTGGCTGCGCATCATTTAGGACATCATTTGCTGCAAACACTGCACCATGAATTTTCGTGAGCCTGACTTTTTTACTGTTAATTAGAGGTTTTTTAACTACGCAGGAATTTTAACAACCATAAGCCTTTCGGCGTTCACCAACCTTACTGTGTTAATTAGAATTTTTTTAACTACGCAAGAAGTTTAACAACAATAAGCCTTTCGGCGTTCACCAGCCGCGACTTAGAGGCTGTGCTAGTATTTGAACACGTTCGGAAGCACCCGCTCATGCACATCCATTTAGCACCCACCTGGGCTCCATAGGAACCATCGCCATTGCTAGCTATCAACGTTGTCGTCAATATTATAGGTGCAGCACCGACTAAAAGGCTATTCTGGGTCAATAAGTATTGTTCATCCAGAGTCTCTTGCCACATCCCCCAAGAAACATATATACAATGTATATATAAAGTTGTATACATACGATGTACATACGCGAGTAAATATTTCAAAGCAAAACGAAATTTAAATATAAATATATATACATTGTATATGTATTTAAATATAGATATATATACATTGTATATGTATACAGGGACAGAGTGGAAATGTCATCGGATTTCTAAAATCAACACCCTAGTTGGTGTCCCGTACAGAGTTTGGGGGAACTGAGCTTCAAATTCTCGAAGGGCAAATTCTCTCAAATCGCATTATACATGACCTCTCATTGTGCTTTTGACGGACTTAAATGTGGGAAAGCAGTTCACATCAGCTCCGGATCTTGATTTATTTGCACGCATTTTGAAGATTTCGAGGCATGTTGGTTGAGGAACCTAAAAGGTAACAGGGATTGATCGGATACTAGTTAGGGTTTGATCTATGGATCAGAGTGGAGAGGAATTTGACATGATTTCATGAGATCTGCGGTGGATTGCGTTGTGAAGTGGTCGAATTGAGCAGAGAGGGTTTCGATTCGGTGCCAAACTGGGGGTAGAAGGAGGGGCAGGGCGCTCTGTGCGCTTCGACGAAGTGTCGTCTCCTTCGCACCAGATGGCGTCGGATATCAATCTCAATTCTGCTTTGAGCGACATCAATGGCCAGCTCAGGGATCATTTTTGTGCTCTCTCGTATGTAATTATCCTTATCTACCATTTATTTGCTTGCATTTGGGTTAAATTGCTTAAACTCTTTCATGTTCGTCTGCAAATTGAATGTCTCTATGGGATTCAAGACTGGAAACGTCGATTAATGTTTTTCACGCGCTAACGACTAGAAACAGCATTTTTAAACGGAATCTAGTTTTAGTATGGTGAATCTTGCTACTATTATGCTGACTTAGGTTTAACGTCCCATAAATTTAAAGCATACAAACCAAACACCATTTATAAACCAGGACACAAATTTTTGTCCAATTTATGGTAATTCATTTTCGCAATTTCTTTTTATCATTCTATGTGCCAGTGGGTTTCATTATTGAAGTTGTTACTTGTGTCCAGGTGCTCATGATAGAAGCTTATTGACTTACAATGATTTAATTTAATTTAGATATTAACGTCCACTTGTGGCCAAAAATGGGCGATGGGAATGGAAATAATTACATGAATTTAGAATTCAAAGGGAGTGCTTAATGCATCTCCCACAAAATAGCACCAACAGAGAATAGATGAAAGTCATGAACCTTTTTAGCTATCATGGCTTAATCACTTTTAAAAGGAAGCTTTAACACTTCTTGGTACATAACTCGTACAGGGATTATATAATCCATATGCATTTAAACAAATAAACACATTTTACACAGAGTATTCATATGAGTTACTGTCATAATTAACAAAGCAATAGTGTTTCATACTAATTCATATACACAATGGAAATCATGATAACATAAACAGTAGAGTCATGCAAAACATGATTAAAACGTAATCAGATACTTATCTTTTAACAGTGGTAGATCCACCAACCAAGTGCAGGCCTTCCACGAACCTCCCAGCCTTAGACCACACTGCTCATCAGCTCAGAAGTGGGTCACCCCCGAGCTGGGACTAAGCTCCACCTCGAGACAAGGAATCCTAGGTTAGGCTGAGGTTACAGGGAAAACAACATACAGCCACAGGAAGGGATTCTCTCCCAGGAACCACTCACACTCACTGCCCACAGACCCTCATTCCCCACATGCATGTTCCACCCCAGAAGTATACACCTTCTCTGTCACCTGGACAGTCCTTTGGTTGCTAACCTCCCTTGCCTTGGGTTACAGCAACAGACCGGAGGATCAGAAGTCTCTGCGCTTTGTGGAAGCTACAGGGTTCCTTACAGGAGTTCTCTCCTTCCTCTGCGCACTCTCTCACCTGGAGAGAATCACTCACAGGTCAACAAACCTCCCACGCAGTCCAGCACTGCGTGGCCACACAACCAACGGAAAACAGACACGGCTTTTTCCACAGGCTCAGCAATGGCAAAATGGCTCAGGTCACGGCTTCGGAACAGAGATCTCACACACAGGCTCAATCTCGGGCAGTGGATGCACACGGATTCTCCAGACACAACATGGGCTTTTTTGATTCAAACAGAGGTGAAACCGGCTCTTTCAAAATCGATC
>JASDQU010012138.1:205192-220116 GCA_032191745.1 Picea mariana | reverse complement strand
TTAAACTTAAACCAGATCCTAGTGTTGAAATATTGAAACATCTCACTTAAGAACAAACACCCCATTTTTAGGGTGAAGTGTCAGCCAAGTTGGTTCATTGTACCACGATGAGACTCTATTCAAGTATCCTTATATTTAATGTTCTACTAAAAACATGCTTTAACTTAAAATCACATTAGGCCAAATTAAACATAAACTAGCTCTTAGTGTTGAAATATTTGAACATCCCACATAAGATCAACTTGGGATATGATTGAGGGATTTACAAAAGTGACAAAAGGAAAAGGAGAATTAATGAGGCATTGAAGCTTATATCCCTTAATGAAAACCTCATTCAACTCAACATATATTGAAACTTTAAGAACTTAGCTTTGTGAGTGGCTTCACGAAAATGTTAGCTACTTGATCATTTGTATGGCGTACGAACTTGAATAATCTTCCAATTGAAGCATGTAACTCAATTTGTTTGTTGAATTGATGTTGAATTGGCTCGTTGACAAGTTGAATGGCATTCTCACTATCAACCTAGACACTGGTTGGATGTCAGTGCGAGAATCCAAATTTTGAAAGGATCTATGTAAGCAAAAGAGCTTCTTAACTTGTGTGAACAATGGCTCCATATTCTGCTTCCACTAAAGAAAGAGAAATGATTTTTTTTTTTTTGGAAGCCCAAGTGACAGGTCCAAAACCAAGGTTGAAAACATAAACTGTAGTAGACTTTCAATCATTAGGGTCGTTGGCCTAGTATGATTCTGTAAAACCAACAAACATAGGAGATCCCCCTACACTGCTCTACATGACAAATTGAACTATATATTGGATATATCAAAGTATCTTCTTTGTTGTGTTCAAATGACTTTCACGGGTTATTTCATGTATCAAGCAATGAGACCAACAAAAAGGAAATGCTAAGGCGGGTATGAGTTAAATTAACAACATTGCCAACTAAATGTCGGTACAAAGTGGCGTCCAATTTAGTGAGGTGCAGGTTGCAAAAAGTTGAAGTCCACACTGGAAGGGAGACGACACTAGTTTATAATCATTCATGTGAAAGTGGTGAAGGTCACATGCATACTTAGGTTGAGAAAGACAAATGCCTTGATTTGCAAAACTTGGAGGCCAAGAAAATAATGCAAAGGGCCTAAGTATATCATGTCAAATTTCTTTTTAAAGTTGGATTTCACATGGTTCATAAGTTTAGGTTTCTACTAGTGAGTGTAAGGTCATGAACATAACGTGAAAGTATGAGATGGTCACCTACTTGCTTGGGATAGACATTAGAGTCGGAGTGGCATCTAGAAAATACAAAGTCAAGAAGGAATCAATGAGGTGACAACCAACATTGGAGTCACTCTAAACAAATCTAAGAGGCTCCATATAAATTTATTTTTACAAATCCCTATGTAAGAAGGTGGATTTGACATCCATTTGATGAACCTGTCATCAATATGAGGTGGCAAGAACAATGACAATACAGATGTATTTCATTTTGGCAACGAGGGTGTTACCACCTGAAATGGTCAGTTCATTTTTGCGTTTTAGAGGCATTTTTCTCAATATCATTATACCAGGGAGGTGGACTCAGGGAACATGATCTCAATATCCTCTTGTCTATCACCTTTTTCTTTCACATGATTAGAGGATGCTCATGTCTTTTGGGGTATGTTTGATGGTAGAGTTCACATATTTGGAGGCATTTGGGCACATGTGGCTTGAGGTATATGTTTACATATTTTGATGCATGTTCCTTCATTGGAGAGCACTTATGGGGGCGTTATCACAACTTTCAAGGCATTTTCTACACATTTGGAGGCATGTCACATCATTTAATGGGCTTGTTGGTATGATGATGAGTTTCCAAGAGAAATACCCTTCATAGGATGGTGGAAAATGACATCTAAAACCCTTATTCTAAGGTCCGAAAAGAATCCTAGGGAAGCACTCCACATCCGACGAGAGTTTTATGTATTTTTTTTCCACATGTGCTCAGGGAGGGTGCTAATTGATGAGTGCATCCAAACTTTAAAAAATTAATAACCACCTAGAGCCCACTTTGCACATATATCAAGAAAAGGTGGTTGTTTTGGGGTTTTCTGTACTATTTTTTGGTAAAGATGACCTTTTCTTAGAGAACCCCTACTTGGGATGATAACACATGACACATTATTACTTGGTTTGAAGTCAAAGGCTCAACATTCAAAGAAGTTATATGCATTTTAAAGGATATAAATCATATTTTATTGCTATCTTGTGAAATATCCCTGATCCTGTTGGTCAGGATATTTACTACGGATCTAGTGTTCTGTCTCGCAGATTTGATACACTGGGGGTTTCTGAATGCGTTTTATCTGCATATCCGATACTCTGTCTGTTTCTAGATGCGTTTCAGTTGTGTGCTTGAGATGTTTATGGTTATTGCATGTGCATGTTCTATATCATGGTTTAAACAGTATATAGATTATGCATGCGGAAATAAAGAACATCAACCACCCAATAATATGTATTATGAGACTCAAGCATGGAAATACAATGATATACTGGAAATATAGAATATAGTCCTCAGCTAGATCGCATGGATCGTCACTGGAATACAAACAAATAACATAAAAATACATGTGATCAGAAGATGAAGGCAGAGCTGATGCGTGCATGGATAGATCGACAAAAATAAGCGATCCCAAAGAAATACAGTAACAGCTACAAGCTGGAAAACTCATCCGGAAGGTTATACCTGTCAAAATGAGTTGGAATCTGTCCCAATAGAAGAGACTTGGCCTCTAGAGTGATATTGATGAGTGTCGGAAGGCATATCTGATCTCTAACGCACTGGATCTTGACCCCTGGGGGGTTTGTGCACATCTTGGGACCCTGGATGTGCCCCAAATGATTCCACCAATGGAATCAACTGCTATAGGACTCAAAACAATCGCCTTGCCAAATGTGAAACTGGGTCAGGAGGGTTTCTCCGTATTTTCTCTGATGCTCTGTCTGCAACCCCAAATGTCCTTTCGAAAGAGTTGCGCCCTAAATGGTTGGAGGGTGTGCTATGAAGGATTCCACCATCGAAATCTGATGGGAATTAGCTCAATATAAGTGCCATGGATGGATCTCAACTGGGTCGTAAGGAAACTGTAATCTGAACTCTGCCCTCGTGCAGCTCCACAAACCCTCAATCTGACTTGCGCCCTCACTGGTTGAGCTGCGCACACTATAACTGGATGCTCCTGAATATCACAATGAAATACCTGGATGGTATCTCCAATGGGTTAGGGTGTGTCTCAACACCAAAACCGATCAATGGTGGTGGTTTCCTCCAGAAATCCACAAAACAGTAAAGTCAAATCTCCTCCTCCTATGGGAACTCTCAACATCAAATCATAACAATGCATAATGAAGAATTAGGTCAAATTACTCCCTTTAGAATCTTCCTGATCTAATTCACCATTGACCTCACTTAAGCTAAGATTTTTTCCTCCTAAGGTGAATGATTAAATAATTAAGTCCCCCTTTAGCACCTTTTCGTTCTAATTCTTCGTTGACTTAGGATTAAGTGACTTTCCCTATGCTTTTTGGCTTAATTCATCGTTTAGCCACCAAATCACCCTTATTACTCCATTTTGTTCATTGTTTGTGCCTGACTATAGTCTATGGGAACACATAGACTACTAAGTCACTCCCTGCTGGTCTACTCTTGGGAACGGGACATCACAGTCCTCCCTTCCGGAGATTGCTTGTCCTCAAGCAACATCAATCCTAGGTGCTGCAAAATATGCTCTCCCTCCCATGTGGCATCCTCCACTGGAAAACCCCTCCATCTAACCAAGCACTCCCTGATGACCCTACACTTCAATATGTGCTCTCTCTTCTCTAGTACCTCCTCTGGCACTAGCTCCAACTGACCCTCCTCATCCAAGGGTGGAAACTCCTCTGAAATACTAACCTGTTGTCCCACGACCTTTTTAAGGCAAGAGACGTGAAAGACGTTATGAATTTTTCTACCCTCTGGTAGCTCTAGCTCGTATGCCACCTTGCCTATCCTCCTGATGACTCTGTATGGCTCATAAAACTTTGGCTTCAGCTTCTCTGCTCCGCTCCTCTTCAAGGAGGACTGTCTGTATGGCTGTAATCGCAAAAAAACCAAATCCCTTACCTCAAAATTGCGCTCGAATCTATGTCGATTTTCATATATCTTATGTTGGTTCTGAGCTGACTACAAGTTCTCCCTCATTGGTTAAAGAATCCTATGACTCTCCTCAACCCAGTATTTGGCCCCCGGGACCCTGTTGTCCCCAAACATAGTCTCCACAAAGGAGGGTGCATCGTATCCATACAAGTCTCTGAATGGTGACATCCTGATAGACATATGGTAAGTTGTGTTGTAGCAATACTCACCCATATGTAACCATCTCACCCATGTGCATTGTTTCCCCCCCCACATAGTTCCTCAGATACCCCTCCACCCATTTGTTGATGATCTATGTCTGTCCATCTATATGTGGGTGGTAGTTGGTACTCATAGCTAGCTATGTGCCTGTCAACCTGAAAATCTCCTGCCAAAATGCATTGATGAAGCACCCATCTCTATCACTGACTATCTTCCTGGGTAAACCATGCAACCAAAATACCTCCCTGAAAAAACAACTATGCTACCTGTATGGCCTTGTAGTCTATGGGTATGGAAAATAAATGTGCAAATTTGGTCAGTCTGTCAACCACCACAAATACACAGTCCCTACCCTGCACTCTAGGAAGGCCTGTAGTGAAATCCATGGAAATGCTCTCCCATTTCCGCTCTGGAATGGGTAGAGGTTGTAGTATCCCTACTGGGTGTGTCTGCTCAGACTTGTTCTGCTGACAAGTCGTGCACTCTCGGATGTGTTTCAACATATCATCCTTGAGACCCTTCCATGAGAATCTCTCCCTGATCTGCCTATATGTTTTGAAGTACCCCTGATACCCTGTTGTAGGCGAATCATGACACACCTTCAGAATTTTCTCCTTCAGGGTAGATTCTGGAACCAAGTAGATCCGGTCCTTGTAGAAAATGATGTCATCAAGAACCCGGTATCTATCATCAATCACCTGTCCATCCATCACCTCACAAGCAAATTTGTTTTTGGAGTACTCCACCAACAAATGAGCTTTCCAATCTATACAAATGTCCATCATCGAACACCCTGCTGGCCTCTTGGACAAGGCATCTGCTATGATATTCCTTTTTCCCTTGACATACTCAATGTCAAAGTCAAAGGCTTGGATCTTTGAGACCCACTTTTGCTGCCTCTCATTGAGGTCTTTCTGATCAAGGAAATACTTGAAATTGTTATGATCAGTCTTCACTACAAATCTGTTGCCTACTATATACTGCATGAATTTGGTTAAGGCATGCATGATCGCTAGCATTTTCTTGTCGCAAATAGGATATAATCTCTCCGACTCGTTGAGCTTTCTGCTCTCAAACACAATGGGGTGGCCCCCCTGCATCAAAACTTCTCCAGTCCCCACCCCTGATGCATCACACTCTAAGACAAATGGCTGCAAGAAGTCTGGAAGGGCTAGAACAGGGCATGTGCTCATAACCTCCTTCATTTTTTTGAATGTCTGTTGTGACTCCTCTGTCCAATGGAAATCACCCTTCTTGGTCAAGTATGTGAGTGGTGCTCCCAACTATGAAAATCCCTTGATGAACCACCTGTAGTAATTGCATAACCCAAAGAATCCTTTTAGCTTCGTGAGGTTATTGGGCGTCAACCAATCCAAAATGGCCCTGATATTTTCCTGATGAACCTGTACTCCCTGCTCATTGATGATATGCCCCAAGTACAACAGTTCTCTCATGCCAAATTCACATTTGGATTCCTTAGCATATAATGATTGTGCCTGCATAATATCCAAGACCTCCCCCAAATGTGCCATATGCTCATCCCATGTCTTGTTGTAGATCAGTATATCATCGAAGAAAACCAGAAGGTACTTCCTCAGCTGTCCTCTAAATATGTGGTTCATGCAAGACTGGAAAGTGGTTGGTGCATTGGTCAATCCAAACGACATGACCAAGAACTCAAAATGTCTGAAATGACATCGGACTGTTGTCTTCTCAATGTCCTGCTCCCTAATGCTGATCTGATGGTATCTTGACCGTAGATCAATCTTCGTGAAGAATATTGCCCCATGTAACTCATCCATCAATTCATCTATGCATGGAATAGGGTACTGATTCTTGATCATTTTCTTGTTGAGTGCTATGTAATCGATGCACATCCATAATGTGCCATCCTTCTTCAATACCAAAATGACTGAAGATGAAAAAGGACTCATGCTGGGTTGGATGTGCCCCATAGCGAGCAATTCTTTGATTGCTTTCTCAATCTCATCTTTAAATTTCTTGGGGTGCCTATAGGTTTCTGTAATCACTGGTGTATCCCCTGCCTCTAACTCAATCATGTGCTCAAAACCCCTATCTGGCGGTCTCCCTGGTGGTATCGACCCAAATAATGGCTCATACTGACCCAAAATATCTCTGATTTGTGGATGGTACTGCTCCCTACCCTCTGAGTCCTTTCACATGGTGATCAAACACTCTGCTACGTAAGCCACATCACTGTGACAAAAGATCTGCTCCATCCTCTTTGTCGATATTGCTCGAGGTGCCCCTATAGACATGCCTCTCAGCACAACTCTCGATCCACTGGCATCTCTGAAGCTCATGGTCAACATCTGATAGTTGAACCCAATCTCCCCTAATGAATATAACCATTGTACCCCTAACACGACATCAATATCTGACAATTCAACTACATAGAATGTGTCTGTCAGGGTGTAGTTGCCTAGTTTGACCTCTAGGTCAGGGATCATGTCCAAGCATGTCATCATGTATCCATCTGCCACTACTACATGGAATCCCTCAAACTCCTCCATGCATAACCCCCTCCTGGCTACTAAGGACGCATCTATGAAGTTGTGGGTGGCCCCACCATCAACTAACACTGTCATGCGTTGCCCCTGTACAAGGCCCTTGAGCCTGAGAGTGTTGTACCTGGGTACTCCTGAAAGGGTGGCTATGGTTCCCCCTTTCACCTCTCTACGAGGTTTTGCCTCCTCCTTGGGTTGTGCCCTTGTCGGTATTTGAGGTTTCTTCTTCTACTGCTCTGGCTCATGAGTGGTCTCAGTCTCTAAATCACTGTATGTCAGTGCCTCAATATCCTCATCCTCCTCCTCACTGCTTGATTCCACTTCAATGTAGTGGATCTGTCCCTTTCCCATGCATCTATTCCCTGGGACCGGAGGGTCTCTGTAAGAGAAGCAAAGCTTCTTCCTCATCAACTCTTGTCTCGTATCATCATCCAACTTGGGCTTGCCCTTCCATTCCCTTTGAGGATTCTTTTGATCCTTGTCTCTCTTTGGTACAAAGGGTTTGGTAAAGGGTTTAGTTTTTGGCATGGAGTCTGCCAAGTCTCTAGTGCGTCGGATGGCATTCTGCAAGGTATGAGGCCGGTATGCCTTCACCCATCCTCGCAAGGGTTCTATGAGCCCTTCTGTGAATAACATGACCAACCGGGGCTCAGATATATCTGTCACTGCTACTTCTACCCTCTGAAACTCTGAGATGAATGCCTCTGATGTGCCAGTTTGTCTCAACTGGGCTAGATCTATGAAATGGATCTCTAGATCCCTCCTGTCAAATCTATCCATGAGTCTCTCTGTGAACTCTCTGTAGGAGGTGATGCGACTATGGCCCAATGTCACCAATCCGTGATACCACCACTCGTGTGCCTCACCCTCCAAGTGTAAGGTGGCGAAACTGATGGCCTCTAACTCAGTCATCTGGTTGATCTTGTAATAGGTGTCTAGTTTTTGTACCCAAGCTCTAGCGGTGCATTTGGACGATCCATCAAAAGAAAGTATGGTGACTTTACCAACTTTTTAGATGAAATCAATGTTATGCCCCTGTTGTTGCTACGGCTGTGGCCCTCCCCTCTGTGGCTCTCTTGGGCGATTCCTGAGTCTGAGTCCACGATAATCGACTAAGGTCATATCCTGATGGAATTCATGACCCAATGCTGAATACTCCCTCCGATACTCTGCAATGTCCTTTTCATGAGTGGGTGGTCTCTGTGCTATCGGCATCTGTGCTGCTACCGGGGGTGCCCTCTGGAAACTGGGAAACAATGGTAGGGGAATCCTACTCGCAAAAGTGTATGTGCGAGCGGGTGATTGGGTCTACTGCCTTCCCCTGAGTTCCCCTGTACTACATGTGTGGCTTGGGAGCCCAAAATATCCATCATAGCCAATCTATCAGCCCCCTGAGCCAAGGACTGTGACATGGTCCACTGGCTAGCTAACATATCACTGATAATCTGCATGAAGACTGCCTCTGGTTCCATGGGGGCCTTACCGCTGCCCTCTGGTCACTCATATCTATCTCCTAGCATCCTCTCTTCTTCACGCTCGGCCTTGCACTCTACCCTTCTCTCTGCTTCTCTGTGTGCCTCTTCCTCTTCCTCTGAACTGGGAGGGAAAGGAGGAAAGTTAGGCCTTCTTTCCTTGCACCTGTTGTAACTGACATATTTGTCACCTACATGCTCACGACCATATGGATATTCTGTTGTACTCATCGTCTTTAGTCACGGGCTGCAGGACTAAAGCTCTGATACCACTGAAATATCCATGATCCCGCTGGTCAGGATATTGACTACGGATCTAGTGTTCTGTCTCACAGATCTGATACACTGGGGGTTTCTGAATGTGTTTTATCTGTAGATATGATACTTTGTCGGTTTTTGGATGCGTTTCAGTTGTGTGCTTGAGATGTTTATGGTTATTGCATGTGTATGTTGTATATCATGGTTTAAACAGTGTATAGATTATGCATGCGGAAATAACGAACATCAACCGCCCAATAATATGTATTATGAGACTCAAGCATGGAAATACAATGATATACTGGAAATATAGAATATAGTCCTCAGCTAGATCACATGGATCGTCACTGGAATACACATAAAAATACACGTGATCAGAAGATGAAGGCAGACCTGATGCATGCACGGGTAGATCGACAAAAATAGGTGATCCCGAAGAAATACAGTAACCACTACAAGATGGAAAAGTCATCCGGAAGGTTATACCCGTCAGAATGAGATGGAATCTGTCCCAGTAGAAGCGCCCTGGACTCTAGAGTGATACTGATGAGTGTCAGAAGGCAGATCTGATCTCTGGCACACTGGATCTCGACCCCTGGGGGGTTTGCGCACCTCTTGGGACCCTGGATGCACCCCAAATGATTCCACCAACGAAATCAACTGTTATAGGACTCAAAATGATCACCTCGCCAAATGAGGAACTGGGTCAGGAGGGTTTCCTCGGATTTTCTCTGATGCTCCGTCTGCAACCCCAAATGTCCTTTCGAAAGAGTTGCGCCCTAAATGGCTGGAGGGTGCGCTCTGAAGGATTCCACCATCGAAATCTGATGGGAAGTAGCTCAATCTAAGCGCCCTGGCTGGATCTCAACTAGGTCGGAAGGAAACTGTAATCTGAACTCTTCCCTCATGCAGCTCCACAAACCCTCAATCTGACTTGCGCCCTCACTGGATGAGTTGCGCACACTGTAACTGGATTCTCCTGAATATCACGGAGAAATACCTGGATGGTATCTCCGATGGGCTAGGGTGTGTCTCTCAACACCGAAACCGATCAATGGTGGTGGTTTCCTCCAGAAATCCACAAAACAGTGAAGTCGAATCTCCTCCCCCTATGGGAACTCTTAACATCAAATCATAATAATGCATAATGAGGAATTAGGTCAAATTCCTCCCTTTATACTCTTCCTGATCTAATTCACCATTGACCTCACTTAAGCTAGGCACTTTTCCTCCTAAGGTGAATGATTAAATAATTAAGTCCCCCTTTAGCACCTTTTTGTTCTAATTCTTCGTTGACTTAGGCTGAAGTGACTTTTCCTATGCTTTTTGGATTAATTCATCTTTTATCCACCAAATCACCCTTATTACTCCATTTTGTTCCTTGTTTGTGTCTGACTATAGTCTACGGGAACACATAGAATACTAAGTCACTCCCTATTGGTCTACTCTTGGGAATGGGACATCACATCTTGATGAAGAACATCCTATATCTAAGGGTTGTCACGATATAAGGGTTGTCATGACAACCATTTCCCATCACTTGCACATATTCCAAGGGTGCACCATCTTTGAGGAATTTGTTCAAATATGATTTGATCAATGGATAAAATTAATAGAAGAGATCCCTAATCAATGAGGATAACTTGGTCATGATTCACTTGGTTTGAGGTCAAAAGGTGAGTATATATGGGAGTGCTACACATTTAGGGGGGTCTACCATATTCTTTGGCTATATTTGGTGAAACATGGAGCTACCTAAGGAAGGTCCTAGATCCAAGGGACCATTAATTTCTTCATTGCACATGTTCCTAAGACTACCACCTCTTAAAGTATTTTATTGATATTTTGGAAGAGGTCAAAGCATATATTTTTAGTTATAATTCCTCGTCTAAGGAGGAGATTCATGGTGCATATATTGAGCATATTCTAGGACACTCTAACTTCGAAGGGAGTAATAATTTTACCCCATGTTTTGCACATATACCAAGGGAGCATCATTATCTTGGAGGTGGAGAATTCAATTAATAACCACTTTGAGTCCGCTGTTGCACACATGCCAAGAAATTGGTTACAATAAAGAGGAGTGTCATCTTTCAAGGAAGGGAGTAATGAACCATTAACTAATTTTTTCACAATTATGAATGATGCTCCCACTCGCACACATTTCAAGGCTGCACCTGATTTCTAAGGGGTTTTTTAATATTATATGCAATTTAGTTTCATCCAAAAGTATGTCTTGGAGAGCACCCTATTGAGTGAGGTGACACATGGTATCATTCTTTATCCCAAGGAGAAATACACCAAATACACCATAGTCTTGATGGGCACTCCCTTAACATGACACTAGAAAACCCTCACACATGGTCAAAGAAGCATTATTTAAGGAAGCACTTTTCCTATGACACTAATAAGTGGCATAAAGGACTCACTCAAAACCTTGTTCATCCATATTTTATTGTTTTTGTGGAGTGACCTTCCTTGAGGGGCTTATATGATCTATACTATAATAATTTTTTAGGATAGAGAGTGGATCTAGGATTCACTTGTTATTTTTTATTGTAAGAGAAGTTGAGCTAAAACTCTATATAAAGAGAAGCCCTCTCATTTGTTAAGCATGGTTGGATTTGTTAGGAGATCCCCTCCAAGTTTAGTTGAAGATATACTGGGAGGAAGACATCAAGGGGCAAATTCATATGTGAGGTTTTCATCTTTCTCTTCTCTTTTTCATGGATGACTAGAAGTCTATACAAGGATTGCCCTTGTTTGTTGTTGAAATAACCTTTGTAGAAGGGTAATTATACTCCAATAAGAAGATGTTAGGCTTTGAGGTTATTACCCTCCCTAATCCTTGTTGTAACTTTGAATTTTGGGGGATTTTTTTGTTGTAATTGCAGATTGGATGTGGCACATTATGGCCCTTCTATTGTTGTGTGGAAATCAAATTTGGATATATGATGTACTGTTGGGTTCATTTAATACAAGGCTATCTTGCATTGTCTACTTCATCTTTGGTTTCATGTTATGGTTGTTCTTTCACAGTTTAATGGTTGCACACCACTTTCATTGTAATTTCACACATAGTTACTGGCTTGGCGAGAAATGCAACCTCAAAACAAGAACTCTAGCTCTAAAACCCCATATTTTTAGGTCAAAAACACCAAAATCAAGCATCGAATAAAAAAGTGGTGGTATCGCTAGCACCTATTTTTTTGCGGGGTTTAAATTACCACTTTTTGCAACCATGGCCTTAAAAACCTCATAATGTTTCCAACAAAAAGATTAAAAACAATAATTGAATGGAAAAGTGGTGCTATTGACAACACCTTTTTTTTTCTAGGGTTACCTTTTACAACCACGAGAAAAAGCATGCATTTAAAACATAAAATATTGTTTGAGCGTGTAGGTTTCCATAGTTATTCATAATGTAGATAAATTTTCTGGATAGAACTTGTGTACTTATACACAGGTTCTATCTAGAAAATTTATCTACATAAAATATTATTATTACTATTATTTTTTAAACTACATTAAGAAATTAATTTAAAGAATATGACACATCTACACATTCTTTTTGTTTTTTAATTATAAAATACCTAAAATTTTATTTAAAAAAAAAATAAAAATTAATTTAAAATGAAATTTAAAAAAACATTAAATAAAACAAATTAAAACAAAAACTCAAAAAATAAATAAAAATTAAAAACATAACATAAAAATCAAATAAATGGAATAAAGAAAACAACATTAATTAAAAAATAAAATAAAAACTTTGGCTTTGCCACTCCACCCCCTAATCCCCCTCCTTCCTTGAGCTGCCACTTGTTTGAGAGGTGGGGTGTGGGAAGGGAGGGGATGGAGTTTGTTACAAACACAAAAATGATAATAATAATAAATATAATAAATTGTAATAATAATTAATATCATTTAATTAAATTAAGAGGCACATACCTCTTCGTCAAGAGGCAACGTGGGTAGTGTAATCATCATTCTTATCATATTCAATCAAATATTAATATTCATAAATATTCATTTCTCGGTGAAGAACAACTTTCATGTTACAAAGTTCCGCTCTTGTCCATCTTTTAGAGAAGTAATGGATGGGGGCAAAGCCTGTTCCCCTCCCTTCCCATACATCACCTCTCAAATGAGTGGTGGCTCGGTGAGGGAAGGAAAGATAGGGAGCGATAGGGGGGATACCCCCAACCTAAAGTTTGATTATTATTATTATTATTGTTATTTAATAACCTTTATGTGTGTGTGTGTGTGTATCCCATAAAAAATTATTTAAAAAAAGAAACAAGAGTGAAATAAAGAAGTATGACATTTTTAGACAAATCATGGATATAATATTGGTTTGATCCATTAGATTTCTTGGGGATATGGGAGTATTTGAATTAATTCCTTGATTCAAATTTAGACAAGCACATCCCAAAGTTTGATTGAAATAATGACTCAACTATGCTACATGTTAAATCTTTCATTCAATTCATTTCAAGATTCAATGTTGTTCGTGAGGATGTCAAGATGAAAACGTTTTTGTGTTTCTTGAGAGATGATGTAGTAGATTGACTTATTGATTTTATTCCAAGGGAGAGATCTTCACTTCTAGGTTTGATAAAAGGATTTCACAAGCATTGAGATGTTACCTATGAAGAAGAAGAACAAGTGGAAGCTTTAATGGATGAGCCACATCACATCCAGGCCACGTGTGAGGAGTATTTGGAAGACCAACTTTCTCTTCATCCCATAAGTCATTTGTGCATGAGATTTCAGATTTGGAGGTAGAGAAGTATGATGAAATCACTGAAGACCTTGTTGAAACACCTCATGATTCCATTGAAGACTATGCATGCCATTTTCTTCTGAAAGAAGCACATTATGATGATGAGGTACACTTACATGAAGACAAGGTTTTGGCGAGTTATTTTTCTTTTCAAATTGTTTTATTTGATGATAAATCCTTAATTATTTGGAGATGATAGATTTGGTAGAGAAACCCTCAGAAGATAAAGGACTTTTAGGTGTTTGAATCCCCTGATATGAGGAAGAACATAACAATAAAGAGTACAAATACATTGATATTATTTTCCATATTGCAAAAGCGTGGATAGGTAGTGATTACTTGTATTTTCATGAAGATCGGGTATCTATGATATTGATGGTGAGAGCTATAGGGATAATTTTCAGAGTTTGTCTCTTGGACAACCTAGGTTCATGGAGGTATGCCATTTAATGTCTTTTATTCATCAATATCCATTCATTTTCAGCAAAGGGGTGACTTAGTGTAGCATAAGGGGTATTTTCATGGAAACAAAAGTGTAGAACTTTTCTAGCCATTAGTGTTGACATCTCCCACTTAATTCATGTTCGACAAATTAGCAAGAGGAGTTATTTTAAAGTTGCAATTTGTTTGGTATAACAAAGCTTTCAATATTTTGTTTGTTGTAGAAATTTTCATCCTCCCAAAAGAGGGTAGCAATCCCTAAATTTTGAGTCGATGTATGTTTTTAGATACGATATTTTGTCTTGTATGTTATTCACATGTTTGATAGAAGGTAGCAAAAGGGAGCAACAATATCATTGAAAATCTATGTTGGAGCCGCATTCTAATCCTATGTTGCTTGAGGGTATCATGAATGATGTTTATGGTATCGTGGAAGGTGTTATTTGGAACATATATATCAAGCTCTTGATAGATATTGGCTAGTTCATGGAGATAATTTATGGTTTAATGGGATACCTTATTCATGTGTCGGAGGTGATGATTTTAGCAGCGCTATCCAACATTGAACATAACAAGCATGTAGTGCCACACACACACACCTTATAATGATTTTTATTTCCATTTCCAGGAGTTCTCTTCATTTTCCAGTCATCCCATGATGGAGATTCCAGCATATGCTGCCATGATGCTTGACATATCCTTGTTTTGTTTTTTTCCAAACACAAGGGGAGATCTCACGGTGTTGATGAGATGATATGGTGCTTGTATTGATTCTATGATTTCACCTAGATTTTTCATCTTCCTTTGTCAGAGTAGGGTAGTAAGAATGAGCTTAATGTTGCGAGCGTTAGTTTTCATTTTTCTATGATCCCTTGGGAATTTTGATTTGTTCCTTCTTTGTAAGGCTATTTTTGAAAACTTTGTAACTTAAACAAAGAGCATCTTGGATTCTTTGTAGTGGAGTTATAGGATGTGAAGTTTGAAACCATCCTACCACTATTTCTCACCGTCTTATGATAGTTTTAATAGGTACATCATGCATGTTAGAAACAACCAAA
>JASDQU010012138.1:175540-203800 GCA_032191745.1 Picea mariana | reverse complement strand
ACGGTGTATCCCATAAAATTTATTTAAAGAAAGAAACAAGAGTGAAATAAAGAAGTATGACATTTTTAGACAAATCATGGATATAATATTGGTTTGATCCATTAGATTTCTTGGGGATATGGGAGTATTTGAATTAATTCCTTGATTCAAATTTGGACAAGCACATCCCAAAGTTTGATTGAAATAATGACTCAACTATGCTACATGTTAAATCTTTCATTCAATTCATTTCAAGATTCAATGTTGTTCATGAGGATGTCAAGATGAAAACGTTTTTGTGTTTCTTGAGAGATGATGTAGTAGATTGACTTATTGATTTTATTCCAAGGGAAAGATCTTCACTTCTAGGTTTGATCAAAGGATTTCACAAGTACTGAGATGTTACCTATGAAGAAGAAGAACAAGTGGAAGATTTAATGGATGAGCCACATCGCATCCAGGCCACGTGTGAGGAGTCTTTGGAAGACCAACTTTCTCTTCATCCCATAAGTCATTTGTGCATGAGATTTCAGATTTGGAGGTAGAGAAGTATGATGAAATCACTGAAGACCTTCTTGAAACACCTCATAATTCCATTGAAGACTATGCATGCCATTTTCTTCTAAAAGAAGCACATTATGATGATGAGGTACACTTACATGAAGACAAGGTTTTGGCGAGTTATTTTTCTTTTCAAATTGTTTTATTTGATGATAAATCCTTAATTATTTGGAGATGATAGATTTGGTAGAGAAACCCTCAGAAGATAAAGGACTTTTAGGTGTTTGAATCCCCTCATATGAGGAAGAACATAACAATAAAGAGTACAAATACATTGATATTATTTTCCATATTGCAAAAGCATGGATAGGTAGTGATTACTTGTATTTTCATGAAGATCGGGTATCTATGATATTGATGGTGAGAGCTATAGGGACAATTTTCAGAGCTTGTCTCTTGGACAACCTAGGTTCATGGAGGTATGCCATTTAATGTCTTTTATTCATCAATATCCATTCATTTTCAGCAAAGGGGTGACTTAGTGTAGCATAAGGGGTATTTTCATGGAAACAAAAGTGTAGAACTTTTCTAGCCATTAGTGTTGACATCTCCCACTTAATTCATGTTCGACAAATTAGCAAGAGGAGATATTTTAAAGTTGCAATTTGTTTGGGATAACAATGCTTTCAATATTTGGTTTGTTGTAGAAATTTTCATCCTCCCAAAAGAGGGTAGAAATCCCTAAATTTTGAGTCGATGTATGTTTTTAGATACGATATTTTGTCTTGTATGTTATTCACATGTTTGATAGAAGGTAGAAAAAGGGAGCAACAATATCATTGAAAATATATGTTGGAGCTGCATTCTAAGCCTATGTTTCTTCAGGGTATCATGAATGATGTTTATGGTACCGTGGAAGGTGTTATTTGGAACATATATATGAAGCTCTTGATAGACATTGGCTAGTTCATGGAGATAATTTATGGTTTAATGGGATACCTTATTCATGTGTTGGAGGTGATGATTTTAGCAGTGCTATCCAACATTGAACATAGTGAGCATGTAGCGCCACACACACACACACCTTATGATGACTTTTATTTCCATTTCCAGGAGTTCTCTTCATTTTCTAGTCATCCCATGATGGAGATTCCAACATATGCTGCCATGATGCTTGACATATCCTTGTTTTGTTTTTTTCCAAACACAAGGGGAGATCTCACGGTGTTGATGAGATGATATGGTTCTTGTATTGATTCTACGATTTCACCTAGATTTTGCATCTTCCTTTGTCAAAGTAGGGTAGTAAGAATGAGCTTAATGTTGCGAGCGTTAGTTTTCATTTTTCTATGTTCCCTTGGGAATTTTGATTTGATCCTTCTTTGTAAGGCTATTTTTGAAAAAATTGTAACATAAACAAAGAGCATCTTGGATTCTTTGCAATGGAGTTATAGGATGTGAAGTTTGAAACCATCCTACCACTATTTCTCACCATCTTATGATAGTTTTAATAGGTACATCATGCATGTTAGAAACAACCAAATATTCCGAGGTTTTGTTGCACCCTACAATAGTGTGCAAGTCTCCATATGGAGATAGTTGTTACTACTTGAAATGGAAGGTTCATTTGGCATTTTAGTGACATTTTTCTCAATAGCTTTACTGTTGATTTTTTTTATTCTCATATCTTGATAGTTATTGCCTTATGACTCTAAAACAAGATTCATTTTTATACCACAATTATCATAGAAGAACTATACACTGAAAATCTCAACTATAACATTGGAACGGAAATAACAAGATCTAGAAATATTAACCATGCACAATAGACACAAGAACACAAGAGTTTATCATGGGAAACCCAATCCTTGGGAGAAAACCAAACAACATTTATTATAAGAAGCAATTCAATAGTTCACAATATTACCACCATGAAAACCATACCAAGAGATATATAGAGTCACCTCATAGCCCTAGCGCAACTCTCCAAGAGGTAGCGCACAAGATAACACACCCAGAAATTGCAGTTGGTGTGTCTTCTTCCTTGCCTCAGACTTGCACCTTATTTTACTTGAGTGAGTGTCGAGTGAATGATCAAATGAGGAGACGTCCACCCTTATTTATAATCATCAAGTCACTTTTTGGTGGGCCAACTTCTCTTCCTGGATATCTAATTTTTCTTTATTATTTTCCTGTGGGGTTGACTTCTCTTCTATGGTCTTTTGTGGTCTTCAATGTGGAGAATGATTGCCCGAAATTGCAAAACTTCAACACTCCCTCTCAACGAGGGAGGCATTTTTCATCTTTGAATTTCTTCTTTCATATAAAGGTTTTTCTTGATCCTGGTTGGTGTAGTCTTCTCTGGCATGCACCCTGTTGATGTATGCTTCTCCCACATAGCACCTTGGGTCTCCAATGGTTCTTGTCAAGTCACATGATCAAGGATAGAGACCACACCTGGGTCATTCTCCTTATCCAAGTCACATGGCCATCGGAGGAGAATGCCCGATGCTAATACATGGAGAACATCAACACCTTGGGCCATTCTCCTTAGTCAAATCACATGGCCATCGAAGGAGAATGTTTTTCCGATGCATATGTACCTCGAGTCTTTATTGGTCCTTGATCATGTCACATGATCAAGGATACAGACTACACTTGGGCCATTCTTCTTATCCAAGTCACATGTCCATCTGAGAAGAATGTACCATTCTCCTTAGCTAAGTCACATGGCCATCTCAAGAGAGTGTTTTCCATTATCCTTAGCCAAGTAAGCATGGCCATCAGAGGATAATGTCAGCCCGATACTTCCATCTAGAGAAGCGTCAACACCTCGAGTCTTTTTCGGTCCTTGTCAAGTCACATGGGCAAGGATAAAGACTACGCCTGTGAAATTATCCTTATCCAAGTAACATGGCCATCAAAGGAGAATGTATGTACGGTGTTTCCCAAAACATAAGCACTCCCTCTCAGTGAGGGAAGCATTCTGCATTATGCCAAGCTTGTTCCTAAAGTATTTGAACTTCGCCTTCGATAGAGGTTTGGTGAGAATGTTTGTAATCTACTCATCTGTGGATATGTATTGGAGATTCACTACTCCCTTCTGCACCATGTCTTGGATGACGTGGTATTTGATCTAAATATGCTTCGACCTATCATGAAACAATGGATTCTATGAAATCTTGACACAACTTTGGTTATCACAATGTATCAAGGTCATTTCTAGCTGTTGATCAAATAGTTTTGGAAGTAGTTTCTGGGGCCATATTGCTTCACAACTTGCAACACTGATTGTGATATACTTTTCCTTTACTGTACTGAGTGCTACAGATGCATGCTTTATACTGAACTAGGATATCATAGCTGATCCTAGGATAAAGTAGCAACCTGAAGTGCTCTTTTTGTCTACTACACTACTTGCCTAGTTAGAGTCTGTATATCCTTGCAGCTTCACTTCACAACTTGAGACATATATGAGGCCATATCCAACTGTACCATGTAGGTACCTCAACACATGCTTTGCTACAACCTAATGGTAGTGTCTCGACTCTATCATAAATTGGCTCAAGGTGTTTACTACAAAGAAAATATCCAACCTGGTGTTAACCAGGTACATCAAAGATCCAATCAACTATCTATACATAGTGGGATCCACCAAATTTGAATCTGAATTAGATTCACTCAACTTCTTCAGATTTGTCTCCATAGGTGTGGCCATGGACTTGCAATCCAACATACCAAATTTGTGCAAAATCTCAAATGTATATTTTCCTTGTTGAAGGAAAATATCACTTGGTCTCTTCCACACCTCTAGTCCCAAGAAATAGTGCATCAATCCAAGATCCTTCATCTCATATTCTGAGGCCAACTCCCTCTTGCACCTGAAAATGAACCTCTTTGCTCCTATAAGAAACTAATCATCAACATATAGTAACATGATCAACATATCACCACCAACAACCTTGTAATAAAGGTTAGGATCTACATCACTCTTGGTGAAATCCAATCTCATCAAGTATCCATCGATCCTGGAGTACCATGCTCTAGGTTCTTGTTTGAGTCCATACAACACCTTCTTTAATATGCAGACATCTGATTCCTTCCCATGTATCACAAAGCCTTGAGGTTTCTCTGTGTACACTTCTTCCTCAATCACACCATTGAGAAATGTGATGTTTACATCCATCTGATGTAATTTCCAACCCATAGTTGAAGCAATGGAAATAATGGTCTCGATGGAAGTGTACTTGGCGACATGAGAAAATGTGTCTTCATAATCCAGTGCCTCATTCTGGGAGAATCCTCTTGCCACAAACCTCACTTTGTATTTGTCGATGCTTCCATCTGCTACATGATTGATCTTATAGATCCACTTGGAAGTCACTACTCACTTCCATTCTGGTCTTGACACGACCTCCCACACATCATTCTTCATGATGGAATGATACTCCTCTACCATGACATCTTTCCAAACTTGTTGATCAACTGCTTTCTCATAACTAGAAGGTTTTGAGTCAATGATGTGTCTCCTTAGTGCCATATAACTTGAGAACCTTTTAGGTCTCTTGATCTCCCTGAAGGTACCACTGGGAGATGCATTCCCTTCTGCATATTGTAAGGTATCACGAAGCCATGCTGGCCTCTTTTTGGTTATGGCAACATCTCTAGGTAGATCCACTGGTTTTATTGGCTCTACTGATTCTTCTTGATGGTCTGAAAGATTATTAACTGAATTAGGTGGATGTGTATCATCATCCTTCACAACCTCTTTCTCCTCACTATCAATCTCTATGTGATATTCTATGGATTTCTTGAAATCTATCTCTTCATTAAAGGTAACATCACGACTAGCTTCGATTTGACGTTGTCCTGGAATATAGATTATGTAGGCTTTTGAATTTTCTCTATATCCAACGAAGGTTCCCTCCTTCCCAGAGGATTCTAGATTCGTCCTCTTCTCCTTGGGTATATGAATGTATACTAGACAACCAAAGACCCTCAAATGGCTAACCTCTGGCTTCACTCATGTGAATGCCTCCTCAAGAGTCTTATCTTCCAATATTCCATGAATACTTTTGTTCTGAATATAGATTGTTGTGTTGGATGCTTCTGCCCATAATAACATGGGTAGACTTTGATCATGGATCATTTCCTTGACTACTTCCATGATAAAATTGTTCTTCCTTTTTGCAACTCCATTCTATTGGAGGTTGTAAGGAACTGACAAATCCCTCTTGATCCCTTCTTTCTTGCAGAAATCATTGAATTCCTTGGAAGTATATTCTCCTCCATTTTCTGTTCTTAAAACTTTGATCTTCTTTCCCATCAAGTTCTCTACCTGAGCCTTGAGCTCCTACAACCTGCTAAATACTTCATCCTTAGTCTTTTTGAGGTAGATCCAAGTCTTCTGGGAGAAATCATCAATGAATGTCACATAGTATGAGAAGCCACCCAAAGATGATACTTTCATAGGTCCACATATGTCTGAATGCACTAGATCCAAGATTCCTTTGGATCTACTATCATTGCTCAGATAGGGTCCCTTAGTATTCTTACCAAGAGTACATCCTTTGCAAACGCCTTCATGTTCTTCCTGAATTTACAGAATTCATGTAACTATCTTATTTAATACTGGCAAGGCCTTGTAGTGTTGGTGAGAAAATCTTCGATTCCATAGCTCACTTAAGTTTGTGCTATCATGTATCAATGCATGGGCTGGACATTTTGATAGCTTGTAGAATCCTCCCTCTCAAACACCAATCACGTCTGCTGCATCAATGTTCAAGTTCTTAAGCCATACAAGAACTTTTCCATCCACAAATGCAACTCTATAGCCTCTGTCATCCAATGCTGAGATATATAGTATGTTCTTTCTTAGTCTTGGTACAAACAATACATCTTTCATATGTAGAGAGTTTCCAGATTCTAGTTGAAATGATGTGGTTCCAAATCCTTTTACTGCATACTTGGAATTGTCTCCAAGTTCCACTTGTAATGATGAGTTCTTTTATGTCAGACTTCTAAGATAATCTCGATAACCTGTCATGTGCCTAGAGGCACCATTGTCAATTAACCATGTATCAATACTATCAATGATAATACGTATGAGAGCTGAGAGAAGGAACATTCTTTATTTGTCTTCATGTTAACCTGCTCGGAACAATAAAAATAACGAGAACAAGTGTTGTCTATTCTACAATTGGAAACCATCTCTGATTTTGACTAGAAAAAGTCAACCTTTGACAAAAAATCAACTTTGACTAGAAAGTCAACCTTTTGACTTTGACCAAAATATCAACCTTGACGTTTTGGAAAAATGAGAGCACCAACAGGTGTGCTAGGTTAGGGAGAGTTATCCTATGCAATTTTTAGCCCCAATGCTTCAACAAAAGTGCCCAACGTTTTTTAGATAAGATCTAGTTCTATGACTATGCAGTTACTGTGCAGTGGCAATATTTCAGCAAAGCTCTCATACCATGTTGATTTTTCTGATTCTTATATCTTGATAGTTATTTCCTTATGAATTCAAAACAAGATTCACTTTTATACCATAGTTATCATATAATAACTATACACTAAAAATCTCAACTATAACAATGCAACGAAAATAACAAGATCTATAAATATTAATCTAAACTATCTTATGTCCCTTCTAATCTTGTGTTGAAATCATATTTAGAGATGGGTTGTATTGTTTGGATTTTCATTCAATATAATGCTATCTTACATTGTCTTCTTCATCTTTGGCTTCATGCTATGGTTGTTTATTAATGGTTTAATTGTTGCATGTTAGTTTGGCTACAATTTCAATGGTTGTGACGACACATCTTGTTAAGGGTTGTCACTTATGCTTACATAACCTAAAAATTGACTCTTGACTAATTATGGCACATCTATGTATGGCTAAATGAAATCTTCTCCATAATATTCAAACTATCTTTGTCCATAGATATTGACTCCATCACCAATTGGATAGGCACTAGTTTGGTCTTGATCCACCATCCCATATTTTTCTAAAGTTTGTGTTACATATTACTTATGGATTCCCCCTTATGCCCAAGGAGAGATGGACTAAAGAGATATAAAGGGTCGATGCCATGAAAATGGGTAACCTTGTTGAGTTCCCCTAGGGTTGTATTCATGTTTCAAGGATTTATCACTTTAAGTGCAGTTTTGGGAGGTAATAATGGTCAAATATTTAGTGTAGTTAATGCCTTCAACCTATGAAAATCCTTTGGTAATGAATTGGGCCTTGTGTCTATAAGCACTCCCATTCATTGCATACTTTCCCTTGAAACTCGTTTTCATATGTTCCTTTTGGAAGACAGACTAGATCATAAGTATCATTTGAACAATAGTTTTTATTCATTGCCACAACCCATTTTGGATGGCCACAAGCTTCTTCGCATATTTATGAATCCCAAGTAAATTTGAGCCAAAAGAAAAGTGGGTGATTGGAACTGTGAACGTGTGTGGCACCAATTAAAAGGATCGTCAACTAGATCACCAGTTTCTTTGTTTGTTGTATAGAGCCATCAAGGACATTATGGCATTGGTGTTGGTTCAAATTCAAAAGACTCATCTAGAGGAGGAGGTGGAGCAGGAGGAGTTGAGTTTTCATCCTCAATGTCAATCTGTGAAGAAGAAGAATGATCCAAATAGAAGCAATAAGATTAGAAGGAGAAGAAAAATTCAGTATAGATCGCACACACATCGAAGATGGATTGCACACCGAAGATGACATAGACATTGAATCATGCATGTAGGGTGATAAACTTTCATCAAAACTATCATCTCTAATATAGTTACTGACATGATGAGAAATGTGACCTCAAAATGAGAATTTTATCCCTAAAAACCCATATTTTTGGGTCAAAAACATCAAAATCAACATGATTTTAAATTTCACTCCTTTTGATGTAATTTATAAGATTTGAAGTCTTATTTCTCTAGTGGCCTGGTGGATTAATAGATGTATTCATGAAGTTGTCAATCACCACATGGGATGTGCAATCGACAGTGATGGAAGCCTGCAGGTACCATGCACATTCTGGACAATGAACACACCTCCCAACAAGGGGCCATTGAGGGATCTCCACGTGTTTTTGGAAAATGGTACATTCAAATTCCACGTCAACGTCTTTCATTCATTGTATTTTTGTACACGATATAAATATGCGCTAGTTTAATATCTCGCGGTAGGTGAAACTACACACAAGGATTAGTACGTTCCAGATAACAGTATGGATACCATTTATTTCAAAGTCATCCCTTAAAAAATAAAAATAAAATGAATTATATTATAAAAATATAATTAATTTTTAACAATATGTTAGAAATTTTTAATAAAATATTTTTAAAAAATTATATTTAAAAATAATATAATTAATTTTTAATAATATACTAGAAATTTTTAATATAATAATTTATTTATTTTATTAATAAATTTAATAAATTATTAATTAACTAAAAAAATTATATTAAATTAAATATTTTTATATATCATTTTATTGTTATATACATCTTATTTTTAATTTCATGTATATAGAATAAATGAATATCTAATCAAGAAACTATAGGTGTGTCCACTATGGGAACTAAGGATATACATTTCGAAAAGCAATTTTCACAACTTTTGTAATTCAATCCTTGGCCTACTTGTGGAAGCAACATTGGTCATACTGGAGAAACCCTGAGTACAATGTAGCTTGTTTCCTTTTTACTTTGGTCATGTTGTTCTTTTTAGCACCATCTTTTGGAGAATGGGTCAAAATATGTAAGAGATTATGCGTGACGGTCTTTACAACCATTTGCTTGCTTGTTATCGTTTGAATGTTGCAATATTATATTTTTAATTTGTGATATGAATGCATGAAAAAGTTTTGAATACTATGGGGTCATTGTTCAGAGTTGTGCTATTCATAGGTGTGGACAATGCTTCTTTAGTCCATCTTGTAGTAAATGTTGAAAGGACAGTTTTCTACAGAGAAAAGGCAGTTGAGAAGTACTCGGCCCTAGTTTTGACAGACGATTTGGATTTAATATAGGATGTTTATCTGTTCTATGCAAAAGTAGAAACCACAAAGTTTTTAATCAACCCAAGTGTTCCACATATTTTATTGGCTTTCCATTTTAAAACTTGAATGACATAGACTAAGCTACCATACAACACTTATTAATTTAAGATCAAAAATATATATGACTTTTGGCTAGAAATGTAAATATGACCTTTACTAGTAATCATCTCTTATTAAAAAATGATGATAATTTTCTAATCATAAAAAAATGATGATAATTTTATAATCATAAAATTGACTAGAAATGTGTATATGACCTTAATTGACTAGAAATGTGTATATGACCTTTATGAGTAATAATCTCGATTATCATTTTCTAATCATTTTTTTTTATAATAATATAAAATTAAAATTTTGAAAAAATACAATGTTTTTAAATAAACTTATTGAAAGCTTCCATAACAATACAATGTTTTTAAATAAACCTATTGAAAGGATTCCATAACAATGTTCGTCTTTTTATAATTTATCACTATCTATCTCAACCTCTAACTCTTTCGACTAGTCACAATCTTAGTTTTCACAGTCAAACAAATATGAATATGTGGCACCTTTGGGATCATATAAAGCTTAAACACTACATTTTTAAATTTAGGGTTCAATATGTATGACTTTTGGCTAAAAAAATTTTCCAGAAAAAAATTAACGCAAATTTATATTAAGTATAAATTTTTTTACAGCATCACAGAGACATGTAAACAGTTCCCAGAACAGTCCAATAAAAAAGGTGACAGGAGGATAACATCAGAAAGTTGAAATACTAGTAATAGGCTGAAAGGAAAATGCACAGTGCCTGCTAAATTAGCGAGATGACTGCTGGAGTGAAAATCTGCTCAGAAGAATATGCACATTTCTGTTCGAAAAACACAATCTGAGGCTGCACTCGGTGATCTTTACCCTTCACCATCCCTTGGCAATTCAAAGATATTAATGCTGGATGGCTGACTCTCCAGACCACTGTCCGAGTGATAAACCGTTAGTCTTCCTTCAATTTCTGTTAGAGCTCTTTTAGAGAGGGCATTAGCTTCTTTGTTATGCACTCTGTAAATGTGGTGGACGTTGAGATCTTTGATATTTTTAGCCAAATCCAAAGTTTTTTGTTTCCAACACTCGATATTTACAGTACTGAGATTGCACTTGTGGTTTATCCAATCAATGATGACCCGCGAATCACCAAGGATTTGGAGTTGGTTAATTGACCAATAGGTTGCCAGAGTGAGAGTTTCCCACAAACCCAGCAGTTCCGCTTTAGTATTTGATCCCGCTCCGCAGTTGATGAACCATTTGGTAACTCTCGAAGAATGAGATCTGAAAATGCCTCTGGCCCCACAGCAAAGACCACTGGAGTGAGCAGCTCCATCAAAACAGGCTAAGGTGAATCCCTGCTTCTGAGTAATCTCACAGACTTGTAATGGCAGAGCCTTAACAGTGGACGACTGCTAGGAGAAAGACGACAAGATTCTACGTGTTACTGAGAGAGTGGAGGGAGTGCGATCTTCAAAAACTACCTTATTTCTTTCAATCCAAAGCTGCCAGCATGCATGTGCAGCCAAACTGACAGGGGCAGACTTCTCCTTTGACCATAACAAAAAACAATCTAAGACAGAGGCAGCTTCCCATGAAAGTTGAGAGAAAAATGGGTGAGTATGCGTTGCCAGACAACCCTCGAAAAATGGCAGTGAATGAGGAGATGGTGAATATCTTCTGCGGCATGGTTACATAGTTTGCAAATTCCTGGGCCTTCCCAGCCTCTCTTTTGCAGCAAATCCCAGGTAAGTGTCTTTTCTTTTGCAGAGAGCCAAATAAAGATTTTTATCTTGAGTGGAATTGGCCACTTCCACAACCGTTGGAACCATCGCAGGTCAGCATGGTAATTTTGATTTGGTGAAAGTATTGCGCGCGGTTGGCTTTAGGAAAATTTGAACTCCTACAATGGAGGGAACCAACAGAGGGAGGCGAGCTCCGATTCATGGCATTGGAGACGAACCAGGACACATTTCGGGAGCCAGAAGTTATCTATCATAGTCATCATTGAATTGATTCCTCAACCGGTGCAATACTTAGTTTAAGCTCCTCACTGCACTTTCTGTCCTCCCTAGGGCCCGATCTAGTTCGTAAGACTTGGGGCCTTTTGTATTCTTCACCGAGTTTCATCTGAATGTCATTCTCTTGGCTGTAAGCCTAAGTTACCTTTTCGTTTTTCCAGCACTGACCTGCCTCTACTTTTTGCTATTGATCACTGTGCGTTTCTGGCCTTCCTAGGACCCGGTCCTGTCTTCTATTCTCTGGTAGCTGTGTAGGGATTGGTGATAGTCTCGGTCGTTGTCTCCCACTGAGTTTTTTCTCTAGATCTGTCTTCTACTGGGCCTCTTTTTGCAGGATGGATTCTCTTTTAAACAACCTTATGCTATGGTCCGATGAGGAGGTCTGGAGACAAGCGGGACTTTTTGACAACGCTGACGCTCACAAGTCCAAACAAAACAAAGTTTCTTCCTCGCTGTTCAAATTTCCTCTTCCCACCGAAGCTACAAAAGGACACTGTTCGGTTTCTCAGACGACAGACAGAGTTCCAGTGGATGCTCCTTCTCTCTTTGGTAACCCTTGTACTACATCTCGTCTTTCTACTCAGTCTAGTTGTTCTTTTCTTCCTCCCGTTCAGGGTTTACAAAAAGCTCCATTTAGCTCTACACAGTCAGCCCATTGTGGCCGAAAGGCATGGAAATCCAACAGAAGAGCTAGAAGACTGGTGCTGGGAGATGGAGTGGGACTAGAAGATCTCTGTCAAATGTCACTTTGTGGCTTAGTGGGGTGCTTCTCCACTTATATGGAACTTTTATGCGTAACCATCCTAGACTAAAAATGATTTCTACTCATTTTTTGTGGCACCTTTAAAATCATATAAAAGTTAAACATTAATTTTTTTTAAACATTACAATTTTTAATTTTTAATTCAATATGTATGGTTTTGGTTAAAAATCCATATGGGACTTTAATGGGAAGATTTATTAATTTTATTTTTTTTCATTTATCTAACATTTATCAATATGTATGAATTTCGAATAAAATTTTATGATTTTTTTTATGGTAAATCATCTTTCTTGAAGGTAGTGAAACCTATCATAACTCAATTATCAATTGGCAATGAGGATAGTCATTAGTGGATGCTATCTGTGAATTCGGGTTGACACAACATCATTATTCAAGGAAAACCATGCTACCTAAAATGACTCGTTGGTGGTCGGTAAAGGGACATACTTTCACTCCTGCTAGATACCTCTTGGTCTTAGGTTGTTAACCTATTTCCTTACGTTTGAGGAGGACAAAATCTTAGCTAATTGAAAACAATTTTAGGCCCTACTACAGGATCAAAAGGTGGTTTCAACCTAGATAGTACCAACGAGAAAGTTAGTGTCTCATGTGGTCATCACCGAGGCTACCTCTAGTAAGGTCATGTGCTTTCTAGTAGCATCTATTCTTAGTCCAATGCATGAAACCAAATACTATCCTCAATTGTAGTTAGGATAATCACCTATGATAACAAATACAAATATAAAAATTTGAAAATTTGAAATTAATTTTTTTTAAAATTAAACTTAATTAAATACTTCCACCACAATTTTGTGGCTCCTCTTTTTATCACTTTTCATTATTTATTATGATTTATAACTCTTTGGGCCTTGCTCTAGTTTTCATTTTTTTAACCAAGTACGAATATGTAAAACCTTTAAAATCACAAAAAGTTAAACACTACAATGCTGATTGTAGGAATTTGCTTGATGGCTCTTGAACTCACATTAGAAAAATTTTGAGGTAAAAAATAGGTCTCAAAACAAAAAATGTGCTATCAACATCAATTTTAAAAGAACCAATAGGATTTAAGATGATGATGTCAACCATAAGGGTAGAGATAGTGTAAATGTGTTGAACTTGCACATAATAGATCTAGGTAGAAAATACCACACACATTTGCAGAGAGAAATTGAGAAAGAAGAAGCAAGAGAGAAAGAATGGAAGAATTCTCATTAACCATATGAATAATGAATAATTTACACATGATATACTCTGTATAACTCAATCAATGTGCAATGGAGGTGAAGCCAATGCACCATAGTGGTGGTCTAGAGTGATCTGGACACACACCAGCAGTTACAGGAGTGAATTGCCACCTATTCTAGTCTCTTAGGCAGTTACGGGAGTGAACTGCCACCTAGCTGAGTTAACTAGTCTACCAATCTTCAGATAACTCACTGAAACAAAGTGAAGTGAGGAGGAGATCAGGGAATCATGGGTAATGCGCTAGTCTAGTGATGATACCAAGGCTAATGTTCATTAGCTGGTGATGATCCCAATGTTGCATGGTGACAAAACCAATGCATCATCTAGACTCCACTCAACAAGTCAAACTGAAGTGAAAACTAAAGAGAATATTCTCCTAGAGGAATATTCTCCCTAAACTTTAGGAGACTGGACAAAGACTAATAAACATAGGAAAAACATTAGGAAAAAGAAATCCTAGGTGTGTGTGAAGTAACTCCAACAGATAGTTTTGGAGGGAAAGGAAAAAAGTTATTTTTTTTAATCATATTTTTTACTTATCTTCTTATAGGTTCACTAAAATCTCAAGTGTACACACTCCTTGGATGCATAATTAAATTCCACATTCAACGCATACCTAGACCCAAAGTGAGATAAACTAGAAATATAGGAAAAAAACATGTTTATTGAGAAACACTTTTTTCCCCATGTATTTCTAATACATCTCATTTTGAGTCCATCAAATGTATGCATAGTTGGTATTCCGTGCATGTGGGATTTAATTCCGCATTCAACGAGTGCCTACACTTGAAATTTGAGTACACCTATACAAAGCCAAGTTGAAAATACAATTTAAAAAAATAGTTTTCTTTCTTTCCCTTTGAAAGTTCACAACTCTTATTTATTATTTTCCTTAAAAGATCCATTTTAAACCTCAAAAATTCTCTAATATCTTCGAGCCAAAAAAAGTATGTGACATAATTATACTATACCATGATGTTTTTCTAGACTAATCTCATGTTTCACCTCCTTGGTCTCTTTTAATACCATGGTGTTTTTCTAAACTAATCTCATGTTTCACCTCCGTGGTCTCTTTTAATTCAATGTTGTTTATTGAATACATATATGATGCTCATTTTATTTATATTGCAAAACAGCGAGATCTACTAGTTGATGTATTGAGACATATTTTTGAAGGACATTCTTATGTCTTTTTGTTGGATTTGAATGGAGGTACACATCTTTTTGAAGGACATTCTTATTTCTTTTTGTTGGATTTGAATAGAGGTACACATCTGCACGATATAGTTTTATTTTATATGATACTTTTTTGATATGTCTGTGTAAAACTTACTTTATGCATTTCCCATTTCTCGGAATTTTGTTTTTGTTAGTTATATGCCATTACAAAATTTGTACAATTCCCTATAATCAATAATACGATAAATAAAAATTAATATGATAAATACAAATTGATTTTGAATCTTCATGTTATAAATTTGTTTATGTGCATCTTCTTTATGGTTATTAATTAGATGTAAGTTTGTAAAATTGTAATGTAAATTTCGTCCATGTTAGTCCATATCGAATGAATGCAAGCAGGGATTATAACAATGAGTTGGGTATTGACTCACAAAGTTTACAAGTTGAATTTATTTTTTCTTATATTTCTAAATTTTTAAAGTCGAACATAAGGAAATTTTAATAAAAAATATATTAAAATTAAAATAAATTCAAAACTAATATTTTTCTTGCTTCTTACTCAATTTCAACTTTGATCCTTTTTTTTTTCAGCAGAAAAAAAATTCCTCAATTATATTAATTAATATAATCTGTTCTTGAAAACTGGATACATAATTGATAGCGTTGGCCAAGTCTTTCACCAACAATTGGATAGTCCAATTCGATGGAGGAAGAGATTGAGATACATGCAAAGAAGAAAGAGTAGATACAACAAGTCAGAAAAGAGGAGAGAGTGTCAAAGCAAAGGTGTGTGTCACCAGTGTTGAACCATGAGAAAAAAAACAAATGTGAAAGTGAAAGTTGAAGCTGATTGCAAGGAATGATAGAATCTAATTTAGAAGATTTTGATCACATGCAAGGGGCCCTCATGGCCATCCAGCCACAAGTTGTATGTAATCTAGCCTAAATTTTTTTGTCAAGCTGATTTAGAGAGAAGATCCACCTCTCTATTGAATTCTCGCGAAGCATGTGTGAAGGTGAGATCCTTGAAATGGTGTTGGATAATTTTGATGCGGTCCATCCAGGCCAAGAGGGTGATCGAATGGATCTTACCATTGTGTTTCAACCATTCTATGACAACACTAGAATCGCCAATGAGATGTAAGCAATCGATATTTAATCTTGTGGCCAAGTGGAGGGTGGCATAGGCACCCAGTAGTTCAGACCTTGTGTTGGTGCTCGAGCCACAACTGAAATTCCATCTATAGATTGTAGTTGTGTTTAATTTGATTAGACCACCCACTCCACTCAAAGTATTGTAGCATTGGGCTACCCCATCAAACCATCCCATAGGGAAATGTTCAGCTATATGAGGGTTTTTTAAGATCTTTTTTTCCCCTTGTGGGGGTGAATACCTCTCCACAAATAATGTATGCCAAGTATTTTGTAAGCCACAGAGTTAATCGAAGGAGAAATTTCTTCGAAGATCCTGTTGTTCCTCTCCAGCCAGATGTACCAATTGACCAATGGAGGAAGATATTTATGAGTGTGTTCGCTGACAAGCCAATGTGTTCCTCTCCATCCAGATGCACCAATTGACCAATGGAGGAAGATATTTATGAGTGTGTTCGCTGAAAAGCCAATGTGTGAAGCAGTCTGATAGAGAGGTCCCGTTCCAGGCAGATGCCAAATTAAGATCGATTGTAATCTTGTCCCAGACACGTTGTAAAATGGTAATGAATGAAGAGGTGATTGATGGATTATGCATCAGAGTTGCAAAGCTGACAGATGTTTGGGCTCGTCCAACCCTTGTTGAGTAAATTATCCCATGTGGGGATTTTACTTTCGATTGCAAGCCAATTGAAGAGTTTTACCTTGAGTGGAATTTTCTAGATCCATAGTTTTTTGCGCCAGCCTGGTAGAATATTATGAGTAGCGAAACTGGAAATAGTCGTGTACATATTTTTAACAGTGGTGTGTCTCGAGCAATCGCCACCTGCCCACATCATTTGATCATTCGTGTTATGGAGATGTATACCCGCGCGATTTAGTTCCATACAGAAGCGCTCCCATTCATGTTCCCGTGATGTGGCTAATGCTAGATCACCACCCGATTTCTAGCCAATAAAAAGTTGCCCTTGTTCATGGAAGCGCGCCGCTTGGTAGAGGTAATTTATATTGATATGTTTCAGATGCTGGATGAGAGGGAGAGAAAGGTGTAGCGTTGTACTAGAACCAAGAATGCAATCCTTACCCAGATAAATGGAGTGGCCGGAGCCAAGTTTCCAGCAGATCCATTTTTTAATCCAATGTGTCGATTTTGAGAGGTTCTTCCAAGTCTGTGAGGTAGTCCTGTAATGGGTGGGAGATGAGCGAAGCCAAGTTGCCACTAAGGTGTATGGTAGGTACTTATCTTTGATTACCATACTCAATATGCCCTTTGCGATGAGGACACGCCAGAGAGAGTTTGTAGCCAGTGTTGTGTTGAATGTGAAGATATTCCTAATCCCCCAGTCACCCTGTAGCTTCAGTTTAGCCAATGTTTCCCAATTGCAATGGTACATTCCAGTCCATAGGAAGTTATAAGTGAGTTTTCAGAGTTTGTCTAGTACTAGTGTGGGAATGGCAGCCAATTCCATCCAATAGACCGACTGTCCTTCAAGAGTGGCTTTTATCAGAGTGTATCGGCCTCCTATGGAGAGCCATTTGTTACACCAATGCCCCAATTTGTTCTCCACCTTCGTGACAAGCCAATCCCAATCATAATTCTTATAATGTTCATCTTTTATAAAGTATCCCAAGTACTGGAATCCTTGTGAGAGATGGATGAAAGAGTGAGGGAAGATGCCCTTGAGAATTTCCAGATCTTGATCTTGTATATTGGCATGGTGAAATGTAGATTTTGACCAGTTGATTTGTAGGCCAGTAGCGGAGAAAAATATTTTCAAGAGATTGTCGATTTCCTTCCATTCAAGAGGACTACAACTTGACCTAATGAGGACATCGTCAGTAAATAGTAGGTGAAGGATCTTGATTAGCCTTGAGACCTTGATCCCAGTGATATTGCCTTTAGACTGGTTTTTTTTTAGGAGGAGGCTTAAACCTTCCATGACCAGAATGAAGAGAAGTGGTGAGAGAGGGAAGCCCTGCCTCAAGCCTCTGCCACTGTGGAAGAATGGTGAAGGTTCACCATTTATCAACACATCAAAGGTTTCACTTGTGATGAAGCTCATGATCCAGGTGATAGTGGAGTGGTTGAAACCCATTTGGATGAGGATGAGTCTAATAAAATCCCAATCTATACAGTCAAAGGCATTTTTAAGGTCTATCTTGAGTATAAGAGCACAAGATTTTGTATGTTTGATGATGTGCAAGAATTCTTGTGTTGTACCAATAGCATCGAAGATTTGGCGGTCCTTCAAAAACACAATCTCTTCGCTGGATAGAGATCGTGAGAGGATGGGTTTGATTCTGACTGCTAGGATTTTAGAGATGATCTTGTAGCAGATATTGCAAAGGGAAATCGGTCTGTAATCACCAAATGTTGTCGGGTGATTTGTTTTTGGAATGAGAGTCAAGAAAGTGGAATTTATGGCTCCCGATATTTTTCCATGAAGTCTGGAATCCTCCACTAATTCTTGAAGATCAGGTCCCAGCAAGTCAAAAAAGTATAAGCAAAACTCAACGGTCCAACCCTCTGGACCCGGGCTTTTATCCTTTGAAAAGGATTTAAGAGCAGTCATAACTTCTTGTAATGTGCATGGTTGTTCTAGGAGTAATGAATCCTTTGCTTTGACAGTATGCGGGAAGAGTTGTGCCACCAAGACTTGAGTTTGTGAGAGTGCATGTGATCTAGACTCATAAAAAGACTTGAAATATGTGGATGTCATAGTCATGATCTCTTGATGTCTTGTGATAGATTTACCTGTGTCATCAATGATATCCCATATATGCTTCTTGTTTCTGGAGTCACTGACGAAGCGATGGAAGAATTGATTATTCAGATCGCCACATTTTACCCAAGTAGCTCTGTTACGTTGCCTCCAGAGGGCTTCATCTGTGAACAAAATTTTATTTCTATCTGTTTCAAGTTGTTTAATGAGTTTTATATTTTACCCAACATGCCCAACCCGTGAGTCCAGATGGTGTATATCTGAGAGTCTGTGCTCCAACTCATGTAGCGCTTGTAGCATGCGCTTTTTGTGAAGGATAGCCCATTTTTTAATGGCAAATTTTAGGTGTTTTAGTTTCCTCATAAATCGATTTTGAATACCCGAATCGAGCTGGGGAAGTGGATAAGACCAAGCCGACTTGACTACAACAACAAATTCATCTTCAAGAAGCCAATGTAAGTTGAATTTGAATGGGTAGTTGATCCTCTCTGTAGATATTCCAAATTGCAAAATAATCGTAGTGTGGTCTAATAGGTAGGGGGTATCTACCCATGATCTAAATCTACCATCTGTTGTGGCCAGATTCTTTGAAATGTAGAATGAGTCTAGGCGTTTTGAAATAGAATCGAGCCCAACTCTACCATTGCGCCAGGTTGGTGAAAGGTCAGTCGGAGGGATATCAATCATGCCATGAGCTTGGAAAAGTGTGATGAAATAATCTTCCAAGGGATCTTGTATGGCTGAAGGACCCCAAATTTCCTCGGAGTTTGTTGTAAAATTCAAGTCCCCTGCCAGAATTAAGTTCTGAAGATCTAGTAAACCACATGAATCCACTTTGTCCTAGAAGAGTTTTCTATTTTGGCAAGGACCATAAGTATTGAGAAGATTGATCTGTAGGTTGTTCCACTTGCACGTTCTCGTTAACAAAATACCACCACTGCACAGATAAGGATGTAATTCAAACTTGGATGGATCCCAAGTCACAGCTAAACCTCCAGAGTTTCCCAGAGAATTAGCTGAACAAGTGTGCCAGTCAGGGCGAAACAATGTAAGGAAAGTTCTAGCTTTCTTCCCTTCAACCAAAGTTTCCTAGAGAAAAATAATATCAGGAGATATCCTAGAGAGGAGTCTTCTGAAGGCCGAGGATTTAAGGGGTCCCCCCACCCCTCTGATATTGAGGGAGATCAAGATCATTATTTGGATCTCGCTCGGGCTTTCATGCCTCTAAGCGCCCCAATGTCAAAATTTTGTGTTGGTAAGTCCGTCGGTGTGGATGTGGAAGGCCCCTCTCTGCGTTGGGCGCTTCTGGTTTTTATCGATGAGTGTATGTCGCCAATCCCTCTGGACCAAGTGTGTATCGATCCTTGTTCTAGATCTAGAGTGTTTTTGTGTCCTGAGGGACCAACATCATTGTGTGGTAGATGGGTCGTTTTCCCCTGGTAGAGGGGTATGGGAGAGGGAGTGTGGACTTCTTTAAGAGTAGGAGGGAGTCCAGAACATTAATGAGAGTGGTATCACCTGGCTGAGTTTCAGAAGTCCCCGGTAATAAATAAGTCGACCCTAACTCTTGTAGAAAGGATGTGAGGCTAAATAGTTCCGATGATGTAGATGTGGAGGGTTTGGGAGTGGTACCCCGCATAATAATGGAGCTGTGGGGAACTGTATGTGATGGGTCGGTAGGTTGAATGATGGGCGTGGAGGGTGTGGGCAATGGTACGCACAGGTTATGGGTGATGGTACACACAGGGTCTATAGAGATCAATGGTGGTGCGCACAGGTTGGTAGGGAAGCAGGTATGGAGGGTCAACTGAGAGGTAGATGGTTTAGCTGGATGAGTGGAGGTAGATTGTGGGGAAAGAGTGCGCACATCAGGAGAGGCTTGTACCGGAGTAGTTTGAGGCAGAGTAGTGGGAGCTACTGTGAAAGCAGTGTCTAGAAGATATTTCTCCCAGCTAGTGAGTGAAAAGAAAAGAGAAGGGAAAATGGATTTTAGCTTACCCATGACCGTGTTTTGTTCAACTGAAGCTCCAAAGTCTGGAAAGTTTGGATAAGATGGATGTGTAGTCTCTATCGGGGAGTCCACTCTAGAAGAGAGGTCAAGCATTGCTTCATCTGTTTGTTCTTCTTCAAAATGACCCAGACATGTTCTTCTGAGATGACTTGTTTTTCTACAAATAGTGCATCTGAAAGGTAAGCCTAGGTAATCCAGGCTCTGGAGATAAAACTTGTCTCTCCACTCTATGTCGAGATATTCTAGCAAACCTTCATGAATATCGATCTCCACCATGACTCTGGCCAACTTTTTATCAGTACCTGTAAGTGAAAGAGGATCAACACAGATGTAGCGACCAAGAGAGTTACCTATGGCCTCAAGAGATTTTTGGTTCCAAATATGTAATGGCAAGCCAGGGAGGAGGACCCATAGATGTCTAAGTCTAAATTAGTCCAGTAAGGGATCAAAACTGATTCGCCAACGTTTGAGCATGAGGCTGCCTCCATCTATTGTCTAGAGATGCTCCAAGATCATTGATGAATCCTCTGATGTTTTGAATCTAAAGCATAGCCAACCTTGAGTCAGGATGATGATCTCAGGGACGTAGCTCAGGAGAGGCTTCCAAGTGTTTTGTAGCCAGTCAGTAAGATCAGAGCGACAGAGGTGCTTGTATGAAAATATGCCAACTAAGGTGCAAAGACTTAAGGTAACTGAGTCTTCTAGACCAATGTCTTGTCCAAGGACCATTCTTCTCATTGTTTTATTTGTACACCAGGGTTTGGGATGAGTTTTTTGGATACCTTTATGTGAGGATTCATACGGATGGGTAAACTATTGTGAAACAGTTCCCTGCTGTTTCGAGTATGTCTTTTTTAAACTGAAGATAGTGGTAGTAGGGACAAAGGTAGATGATCCAATATCAGTGGAGGGAAAGTAGGCTAAGGTGGGAGGCTGTTGATAGGTCGATGGAGGTGGCTGGATAAGTAGGGAACCTGTGACTGGTAGCAAGTTGCAGGACAAGTTCTGATGAGGTATTGGGGGAAGTGTAGAGAATGGAGGTGGGCCCAAAAAGGAAGTAGGTGAGTTGGTAATTTGTCGAGTGTTTGAATAAGCAAGTTTAGCAAGTTTATCTGTGGAGGTGAAGAGGCCCTCACTGTTCCAGAGGTCCTCGTCAGCTGCACTCATTAGTGCATTGACATCCCTCTCCATCAATGGGGGACTCAAGGTTAAAATAAATCGATCTTGTCATTGAGTGGGTGCTGGCAGCGGAGGTCTGAGCAAAAGTATAGTCGTATAAAATGGAGCTGGGCAGGAGTTCAAAGTAGAGACAGAAGACATATGAGGATCAAGTACTAGAACACTGTAGTCCAAAAAGTATATAAGAAGAGATGAGAGATGTTGGGAAAATGTTATAAGAAGTTTGGTTAGGAGACAATGGGTTGGGGATCACTAGGTGGAGCTACAAATGCCAAAGTCCGCAACCTCCTTGTTGTTATCGAAGTAGTGGGAGCAGTGTATGAAGGGAGACAGGTTGATCATAGTTGCCAAGGGTGGTTAGTGACCTCCAAGTAAGTAGCAGGTTTGTTCATGGCAACACAGGTTTGATCAAGGTCGCACTAGTTCAACATGGCCACACTGGTTCAACAATACCTCGCACATCTTTAAACTCACCTACAGACTTTACACTTTTAGGAGGTTTAGTCATGGCAGCATAGTTTCAATCATGGCAACACATGTTCAATCATGGCCACACTGGTTCGATCATGGTTCAATCATGTACCTAGGTTCTAGGCTCCAATTGATTGATTGAAAATCAGTTGCACCTACACATCATCCCCATCCCCATTATCTACAGGTTCTGTAAAAACCTTAAAACCTTTCCATCCAACTAAATTTATCTGACCATTTCTCATTCTCTTAATACAAAGCTTTAAGCTCTAAAATCAACTCCGACCCCTTATTGCAAAGGTGATGACGTACACTAATTTTTTCATTCAATGTAATCTGTAAAGTACTACATTGGATGATGGTTGTTGCTGACACTGACACTGCTTCTTGTAGGTTAATTGACATTGACACTCTGCTTCGTGTAGGTTTTCAGGAAGTGCACTTGCAGGTTTTCGGGAAGTGCAGTTGCAGTCCACTTGGCAGGTTGCAAGGAACCACCGTTACATGCTCCAAACATGAGCGTGCCACTACTAGGTTCCCTCCTGATCAACAAGATGGATTGATAACCACATGGAAAGGGAGACATGGAGACTGACCTTGATAGGTTTGCCATCAGAGTTTGGTGCTCCAATGTTTTTCTATCTAATCCAGTGTTCTAATGGTTTTTGTTTTTCTGCAATTCCTCCTTGTTCCTGAAGCATGATGGTGAATTGAGTGCTCCTACAAGATGGTTTCCTCTGATAGGGACCAGATAAGTATTAATGTTGCATCTTAATCTGTTATATCAATAAATCAAAGAATTTGTTTCCATTTTTAAGTCTTGTTTCTGTGAATGTATCTCTGGTTTGATGTGATCATCCTTTAACATGCTATAATTTTCTAGCAAATTTATGTCAATTTTTTTAAGCATAAACAAATCACATATGGAATAATATGAATAAAATTGATTGGGGAAAAGTACAACACGAACAAAGCATAATCAATTAGCTCTACCCACCAAATGCTTAATAGGTCAAAGTAGGACTCAAATTCACAGACGAATTACCTACTAAAACTGCTCAACCATTGTTAATTATCACCACAGTTAACAAAGTTGGGATCTTATTTTTGTTCTTGAACTATGCCAATACCATAGATATCTAGGTGTCTTGCCTCATGATAAAGAGATACAGTATCAGAAGGCACACATGAGCACTTGCTAAATACAAAAACCATTTCAGTGAAATAAAACTATGAAGCATAAGCTACACTCTGTTTTACATCACGATGACCGAATCCAAGCCGAATCACAACCCGAACATATATCTCGGGAAAATACTGTTGAACTGCTTGAGAGTCCCTCTAGCACATCCTCGTGTTTTCTCTCATGCACTTTGGTTGAAGTCAGATCACGACATTCCATGAGAGTAACGTACTTGCCGACTTTGTCTTCATGTGCATGAGTCCGAGGAAATCGACTTTGTCTTCATGTGCATGAGTCCGAGGAAAATTGCATCTTCAGATGCCCCGTCTACCATGAAATTCACAGGCAGTGTCATTTTCCTATTTAGAGATTTACAGGTTTCCTCGACTCTAAGAGAATTTGAAGACCAAAAATGTTTGGCTTTGTTTTTCCTATAAATGTTTCAATTTCTATAGAAAACCTTCAATTCCAGGTCAATTTGCGTTGCCAATTCCAAATTCATGATTTCATACTTTCAGAATTTAGATGAAGCACGCTGCAAGAGGCCTCATGTGTAATGTCCCCAAGGCTGAGCCCAGTTGTAAATCTAATATATGAAATGAATTGTAAATATGTGTTATAGGCTAGTGAGCCAAGTTTGTATAAGCCGGTGGGCTTATGTGATTGTTAGGCCAGAGAGCCTAAGGGTTGGAGGCCAAGGGCCTGATTTTGTACTTGTATATATGAAAAAACATTTAATAAAATTGTAAACACCGCCAGGTGTAGACCGACCACGATGAATGAGTGAAGGGGGACTGAGCTTCCACAGAGAAGGCAAGGGATTAGGGGCTAGAAGGTGGGAAAAGCCTAGGAGGGGCTTAAGCCTAGGAATAATATTTTATTATTATTCCAAAAGAACATGTGCCATTTATATTTTTTTATCCTAAGTTCCTGACCAAGGGAAGGTGATGTGTGCTGGTGGAACACATGCAGTCTCCAAGGCGACAAGTGTCGACCCTGGTGCATGCGAATAAAACAGTTTGGGTGGACCGTGAGGGGGGTTCACTCTCTCATTCGAGTGGACTGCCTAAGGGTGTACGGGCTTTGAGCAGTACGACTGACCCGAGCTCTACAGAAAAACCTCGTACACCTTCTGAACTGAAAAACCCGTATATACCTCCATACTGAACCAGAAGCCTGTGATCGATTCTGAAAGAGTCGGTTTCACCTCTGTTTGAATCGACAAAGCTCGTGTTGTGTCTGGAGAATCTGTGTGCATCCACTGCCCAAGATCAAGCCTGTGCGTGAGATCTCTGTCCAGAAGTCGTGACCTGAGCCATTTTTCCATTGCTGAGCTTGTGGAAAAAGCCGTGTCTGTTTTCTGTTGGTTGTGTGTCCACGCAGTGTTGGACTGCGTGGGAGGTTTGTTGACCTGTGAGCGATTCTCTCCAGGCGAGAGAGTGCGCAAAGGAAGGAGAGAACTCTTGGAAGGAACCCTGTAGCTGCCACAGAGCGTGGAGACTTCTGGTTCGGTCTGTTGTTGTAACCCAAGGCAAGGGAGGCTAGTAGCCGAAGAACTATCCAGGTGACAGAGAAGGTGTATACTCCTGGGGTGGAACAGGCATGTGGGGAATGAGGGTCTATGGGCAGTGAGTGTGGGTGGTTTCTGGGAGAGAATCTCTTCCTGTGGCTGTATGTTGTTTTCCCTGTAACCTCAGCCTAACCTAGGATTCCTTGTTTCGAGGTGGAGCTTAGTCCCAACTCGGGGGTGACCCACTGCTGAGCTGATGAGCAGTGTGGTCTAAGGCTGGGAGGTTCGTGGAAGGCCTCACTTGGTTGGTGGATCTACCACTGTTAAAATATAAGTATCTAATTATGTTTTAATCATGTTTTGCATGACTCTACTGTTTATGTTATCATGATTTCCACTGTGTATATGAATTAGTATGAAACGCTGTTGCTTTGTTAATTATGGCAGTAACTCATATGAATACTCTATGTAGAATGTGTTTAATTGTTTAAATGCATGTGGATTATATAATACCTATACGAGTTATGTACCAAGAGGTGTTAAAGTTTCATTTTAAGAGTGATTAAGCCATGGTAGCTAAAAAGGTGCGCTACAGTTTGGTATCAGAGCCAAGGTTTCGACACTGAGCCTAGATGGGCCAGTGGAGCGGTCTTTGGACCGAGAATGCGAGGGGAAATTGGGTTTGGAAGGCCAATTTCGGACCCTGGTTTGCTCCAAAGTGTCAAAGAGTTACTTGACGAGTTTTTAAGCTCAGGAGGTATAGCGGCGTTAGGAAACCGTAGCCAGTGTGGTATAAGTCCACAGGGAGAGAGGACTCCACACCAGAAGTGCTGGAGCTTTAGGATCTGTTCAGGAGGGAAGGTGAACCCTCATGACCGTCAAATCTGGAAAGTGTGCATGGGTTTTACATCACTTTGGAGTTGCACAGGAGTGCGAAAATCGCGATACGCAAAATCCCGAATTAGTCAGGACCGTCCATCAGAAAGAACGCGTGGAGAGCGATCAACCTTTCGCTGACTCGTAACTTGAAATGGTCAAACAGTGAGTTCGTGAGAATTCACGAAACGCGAATTCATGATTGAATCATAACCATCGATCTAAGAGAGATCTGGACCGTTAATTGTCCAGGAAGAAATCGACGTTTTGGGAGATGGGAAGTGAGGAGAGGTGAACAGCTCCGAAACCCAAAACCCCGAAATCCTGAAACAATCTACACCATAGATCATGGGGAAAAGAACTTGACCATTGGATCAAGTAATTAAATAGACAGTGATTTAGGGATTTCGGCAAATGGAAGTTCAAGATGTGTGGATGCACGAACTTCCGATGCCCGAAACGCTAAAAGGATTTGCGTCGTAGATCTGAGAAAGATCTGACCGTTGGATTTTACTAGGAATGGGCGTAGACACATGGAGATGTACCATGTGCCAGTGGGTCGAGAAGAAAAGCGAGAGTGTTGGGACCCGATGACGTCGTTAAAATTGACGTGGACCCTCATGAACGTACCACGTGCCACCGTGGTTGTGGGTGACCACTGTGCTATGTAGGCCCGGAGGGTAAAGTAAATCAGAATTTCGGAAGTCGGGGGTCGGAAAGGAAAAAAAGTCTGACAGCCTCGTGGACCAAAAACCCGAAGTCCCGAAGTCCCAAAATCTCCGAAGACAGAAGAATCGTAGCAAATTTTAAGGACAACAACCATGTTGTGGGCCCGAAGAATAAGGAAACCGATTTTTCGGAATTCGGGAATTGAAATGATAAAAGGTTGGGAGTCACTGAAAAATGAACTCTCAGGTGCTGAAAACCCGAAGTCCCAGGTACCGAAAACCCGAAGGCCCGAAAGTCCCGAAATGCCGAAAATGAAAGTTTCGAAGACCCGAAAATTGTAGAGTCGAATGAGAGCTCAGAAAACTTATTTGAATCGAAATGTCTTTTGTTCTTGTTCATATTGGCGTATAAATGTTGTGGATTGCTCATGAAGTTGTAATGGCCTGACAAACTTCGAATTGAATTGCACAGTGCGTGTGCAGAGTTCAACGAGGGTCGGGACTCTAGTTAACCAACGCCGAGTATGGAATGGGAAAATGTGCAGATTGCCTCCGAAACAGGAGACGAACAAGAAGGAAAGGATGTCAATGTGGAAATGGAAGGATCGAAATCCAATGGGCACGGAAAAAAAAAGGATAAGGAATGACACATAATGAAAATCATTGAAGGATTGCAAAGAGAGGCCTAGGCTCGCCGAGCTAATAGCCGAAAGCTCATGAAAGTCAGGGATCAACAGGGTGTATTAAATTTAAAATTTTTGAAGAGCCTGGAAAGAATAGAGAGGAAACTCGAGAAGGGAAGAGACTCAAGTAAGACAGAGAGTCTTAGAACCCCTGGGAGAAGAAGGAGATCAAGAAGCGTCAGGACTCCCGAGAGGAAAAGGAGGTCGAGGAGTGGTAGCCGACATCTTAGTCGCTCCCAAAGACATTCCAGTAGGGGAACACACAGTAGTTTGAGCTCGTCTCCTACCAACAAGCACCGAAAATCTGGAAGGGATGAATTGAAAGGGGAAATCAACAAGATTAAACCACCTACGTTCGATGGTGAACATAAGAAGGAAGAAGATGCTGAAATATGGTTGTTGGGTATAAATAAATACTTCCAACTGCAGAATTATTCTGCCCATGCAGAAGGAAGAATTGCAATGTACCAGCTGAAAGGAAAAGCATCAATGTGGTGGGATCAGTTGGTGCAGGTGCAACACATCAAAGAGAAAGAGGTCACGTGGAAGGAGTTTAAGAGGTATTTTGAAAAGAAATACCTGACCAAAAGATACTATGACAGAAAGATGAAGGAGTTCTTCGAACTCAAGTTGGACAGTATGGCCATTGATGAGTATGAACGAAGTTTTCTGGAACTACTGAAGTATGTTCCATTCATCAAAGATGAGGCTGTTAAAATTCAGAGGTATCTGAGTGGACTGCCACCTTCTATTGGCGACAAGATTCAATATGATGATCCTAATACTATATTAGAAACAATAAGAAGGGCGAAATGCTTATACAAACAACAAAGAGAAAAGCCTACCTTTCAGAAGGCTTGGGATGACCAGAAGAGGTTTAAGAAAGAATAGAGGCAGAAGGGAAACATGCCACCCTTTTTCAAGAACATCCCTTGGGGACAATCATCTTTTAGAGACCCCAGGAAAGTTGAAGGGAGTGAGCAGATGCCAAGGTCTCCACCTGTGAAGTGTT
>JASDQU010012138.1:153376-171933 GCA_032191745.1 Picea mariana | reverse complement strand
TGATTTATTCTTTGAATATTTCTATTTGGTACATAACAAGATCTTTGGGATACAATATCTAGAACCAAACCCATTAGTATGAAAGATGAAGAGTGGGTAGTGTTGGAAAGAAAAGTGATAATCCTTTCAAGGCTCTGCTTAGATGGTTTAGTGCTATTGAATGTTTCTAAAGAAAAAAGTATAGAAAATATCTCGAAGAACTTGGGGGATTTATACCAGGTTAAATCCCTAGTTAATAAACTTTTTGTGTGGAAAAATTTGTTCACCTTGAGAATGGGTGATGGTGATTTTGTAGACGAGAATTTGAATGTATTTAAAACTATTGAGACCCAACTAATATAAGCTGGAGTGGAGATGGATGAGGAGGATTTCTGTACATCCCTTATGTTTTCTTGGCTAAATTCATGAGATAAATTGGTGATGGCCATTGGAAGCACTATAAGGACCTTGGTGCTTGATGAGGTCATGGATACTTTACTCTTGGAGGAGGTGAGGGGGAAATCTTCTAAATCCACCAATGAGGCCTTGGTTTTTCATGGAAGATCGAAGGAGAAAGGAAAGAAAAAAGAAAAAGGAATATACAAAACCCATGGGAGACATAAGTCTCCTGTAAAGTCCAAGGAAAAAGGCTGACATTGTGACAATGTCGAGAATTTTAGAAGAGACTACAAGGAAAATACAAAAAAGAATAAAAAGGAAAAGAATGATTATGATGATGAGTTTGAAAAATATTTTCAAGAGAATGGTGGAGATGCCTTTTTCACAGATTCGGAAAACAATGTAGGCCATAGTGTGTGGCTGAGAGACTCTGGAGATTCCTTCCATACGACTTCCCATCCATGCTGCATTTTAATGTATGAAAAATATGATGGTGGGACGATATACCTCGATGATTGCTCTCCTTTGATCATAGTTGGTTGTGATATATACTTGGTTAAATTCCTTGATGGTAGAGTGAAGGGGATATGTGTAGTTTTTCACATTATAGGTTTGGAAGAAAACCTACTATCAATTGACAAACTTAATGATGTGGGTGTGCAGGTTGTTTTATCTAATAAAGGTTGTAAGATGGTCTAAGGAGATATGGTGCTTATGAAGGGCATTTTTGTGGGAAATGTTAAAATATTCGATGTGCTCGTTTTACCATAGAAAATATCACAATATTGTCACCCAACCATAGGCACACAACCACCCTTGAGAGCCTTTAACCTTTGAAAAAATTATTCCAGAAAGCCATACTAGAACCAAAAAATAAACCCTAGCTACTAACTACAAAAAAAACTCAAGAAAAGTAGAGTGCTCCTTCTCCAAGGGTAGCGCACAAGAGAGAGAGTCTCCATATCCACAGAACAAACACCATATACAACTGCAACACTTGCACCATACTTAGCCAGAATATCAGCAAGAGTATCAACAAGAGTATCACCAAGAGTATCACCAAGAATATCACCAAGAGAATCACTAAGAATATCACTTGATAGTGCTAGAGAGATACCACGACTGAGAGATGAGACATACACCCTTATTCCTCCTTCCAGCTATAGTTGCAGCTGCAACTGCATATCTCCACAAGACTTGCGCTCTGACTGAATGTACAAATGAGCTAAAACATCCTCTATTTATATTAATCTGTCCAATGACTTTTCTAGTTGGGTCGACCTGGCTTTCAGGTAATTATATTTTCTTTTTATCTTTTTCCTATGGAGTCGACTTGTCTTTCTGGAAGACAATATTCTAATATTATTTATTCTTCTAGGCTGACTTGTGTTCTAGGGTTTTCACACATCTTATTAGGGTTTCCCTTGCTTCCAAAATATTCCATTCTAGTGAAAGATTACACGTGAAGGTTAATACCTCCTATAGCTACTGTAACATCAACACTCCTTCCTAGCTAGGGAGGTATTAATGATAATGGTATTGAGCACACACATACCATTATGTCAATAGCATCATCATAGCCACACATGATATCTCATGATCACGCAGATCAAGTCATGAGCATCATCATCAATATCAATATCGTTTGATAGCATCCTAACATCAACATACATCATCATTTGCATCATCTCTTGAGGCCATACTCCATCTAAATAATCATACATGATGTTGAATAAGTCATGTGTTGAACTCAACACACTCAAAAGAGTGTCTCGCATGAGTCACCCACTCAACAGAATGATATAGGGACCATTCTTCTAGTCCAGACATATGTCCTAGAAGAATAGTTTTCCCAACGGATGTTGAAAGCCACGCCATGGGCTATAGAGACCATTTCTATAGGAATGTCAGTCTCAAAATATTTTCTAATCGGGTCATATGTACCATAGAGATCAATCTCTACCCATATGCCTTAGAAAATATCGATCCCATATCGACCATCTTAATCGGGACGTCATGTCCTTAGGAGGCAGGATATTCAACTTGATCAGGACAATAACTGTGCCTCAGGAGAATATCATTCCTGAACCATTTTCCTAATTGGGCCACAATCTGTGCCTTAGGAAAATACCAGTCTATTATACGCCATCAATCTGTCAACCTGGACCATTTTCTTCCTGGAGAATGTCTGTCCATCAACACACCGACTATCCATCTAGCTAGCAATCATCTCCAACACTAGTGGTAGTCTCCATGGCAATTAGATAATGACATATAACTACTACAATTCCATTCAATAAAACACAACCGTGTCTATCCATAGTAGTACACAACTACTGCGCAGTGGTACACAACCACTCCTAGTAGCACACGACTACTAACGAGTGACACACAGTCACTACCAGTGGAACACATCCACCACAATAGCATACAAATACTACATAGAGACATACAATCTCCACAGAAATCAAATCATATCATTTGATATCATCCCGCATCAACAATGTCATCAGTTGCATCATCTCTAAGCCATACTAGCATGATGCGAATGCATCATATCTAAGTTGTACTGTTGTGATCTGGAATATCATCTACTTCATCTCTAAGCCATACTAGCATGACATAACTAGCAAGATGCCAATGCATCATATCTAAGTTTTATGCCACCTCTAAGATGTACTCGCATGATGTAGATCAATGCCTCATTGGGTCATCTCTAAGTTGTATGATAATCTCTAAGCTGCACTAGCATGACATATCTAGCATGATGCCAATGCATCATATCTAAGTTGTATGCCACATCTAATATGTACTCGCATGATCATATCTAGCATCACACGACCCCCTCCATCATCTCTAAGTTGTATGTTCATCTCTAAGTCATACTAGCATGACATATCTAACATGATGTCGATACATCATATTTAAGTTGTATGTCACATCTAATATTTACTTGCATGTCCATATTAGCATGATGCGTCTCACCAACATCGTCTCTAAGATGTAGTAGCATGACATATCTAGCATGATGTCAATACATCATATCTAAGTTGTATGCCACCTCTAAGATGTACTAACACAATGCTCCTCGGGCCACTATATCAACAACTTCAACCATCTATATCATATCTGAGTTGTACTAGCATGATCATATGTAGCATGATGCAAGCATCATCTCTAAGCTGTATGTCCATCTCTAAGTTGTACTAGCATTATACAGATCCACAACTCACTGACAGTCCATGATTCCACATATCAACACTCCCTCCCAACCAAGGATTTCATCTCCTCCCTCTCAACTAAGGGAGCCATCTCCACGAGCCCCAACTTGTCCCTCAAGTATGCAAACTTTATCTTGGATAGAGGCTTAGTCACAATATCTCTGTATGCTCATCAATGGAGATATACTAGAGAACTACTTCTCACCTATGGACTTTATCACAGAGAAAATAATACTTGATCTCAATGTGATTTGACCTGTCATGGAACACCGGGTTCTCTTTAAGCTTCACACAACTCTCATTATCCCAATATATCACGGTCGAATCCAACACCTAATCAAATAGTCTAGAAACCAAATTACGGAGCCATGCTGCTTCCGTACAATCATCACAAGCTGCAATATACTCTGCTTCTGCAATGCTGAGTGAAACAATTTTTTTTTTCATGCTATCCCATGAAATCATAGCAGATCCCAAACTAAAACACATACCATAAGTACTCTTTCAGTCATCTACACTCCCTTCCAAATCTGAATGAGTAAATCCATGCAACTATACTTCACTGTTTGAGGCATATCTCAAACCATAAGTTATCGTCCCCTGAAGATATCTCAAGATATGCTTTGCAACTATCCAGTCATTATGTCTTGGTTCCACCTGGAACTGACTCAACGTGTTCACATCAAGGCAAATGTCTGGTCTGGTATTTACCAAATACATTAATGATCCAATCAACTACTGGTACAAGAACAAGTCTACTGGATCATAATCAAAGTCTCTCAACTTCCTCATATATGTTACCATGGGAGTTGCCATGGATTTGCGATCCATCATCCCAAACTTCTGAAGGATATTTTCAACATACTTCCCTTGTCCTAGGAAGACTTCACCATGCTTTTGTCATACTTCTAGTCCTAAGTAATAGTGCATGAGACCAATATCCTTCATATCAAATTCATAGGCTAGCTCCCTCTTACACTGAATAGTGAGAGGCTCTACACCAAGCTCTTGGAGCTTGCTTGAATCCATACAAGGATTTCTTTAATCTGCATACATGGATTTCTTTCTGGGGTACCTCAAAACCTTAAGGTGGCTCTGTGTATGATTCTTCTACAATCACTCCATTAAAGCAGTCTTTACATCCATCTGATGTAAACTCCAACCCATGGATGCTGCTAGATATATGATGGCTCTAGAGGTGTATTTGGCAACTGGATAAATTGTCTCATCATAGTATTCCCCCTCCTAATGGGAGAACCCTCTAGCTACATATCTTGCCTTGTATTTATCGATACTTCTATCCACTACATGTTTTATCTTGTAAATCCATTCAAGCACAATTTTAGATACATCATTTCTCATGCTTGATATTCTTCCATCACAAATTCCTTTTATTCTATCTTCTTGGTTGTTTCTTTGAAGGTGGAAGGTTCTGTAACTGGAATATAGTTTTGACTTCTTTCTTTCTCTAAAAGTTCCATCTGGAGCACCATACTTTTCAACATCTTGAATAATCTCAGGTGCTCAAGCTGGTATTCTCTTCTTAGTCTTATCTTGATGTCGATCTTCAGATTTTCATGGTTCTGTCATGTTTGATACAACATTCTTACCTCCCTCCGCATCTGCAATCCTGAGAGATACAATATATTTATCATGGACCTTATCACGGTCGTGGCTTCTTTAGCCCATAGATGCATTGGTAAGTCTTAATTATGGGTCATGGATTTTACTGCTTCCATAATTGAACAATTATTTCTTTCTTCCACACCATTATGCCGAGGATTGTAGGAAGTAATGATATCCCTCCTAATCTCATCCTCTATGTTTAGTGAGAAGGTTGGCATACATCTGAGTGAAGGATGTCCAAGACTCCTTTTTCTTTCCATGCTTCCTTTATAATTGATACTTGGTGAGACCATCTGCTTCATCACTGATGAAGTCATATTATCCATGCCTGCAACTGTCACTGTAGCTCCCTCCTAGAGCTATTACCTATGACCTACCTAGAACAAGAACAATAACAAAGGAAAATAACAGACAACATTCGTCAACACTCTTCCAGTGTTCTGATCAATCATTCTTCCATTGTAACCTATTTGGAACAATCAAATACATCTCCATGGTAGCCTCCATGAAATATTCTAAGATAACCTTCCCGAGACAATAAAAATAAAAGTATTTCCATTGTAATAACATTTTCATATCTATGGTAACAAGAATGAATAACAATTTCATGATTATCAACATAGCATGATCAAGGTGACCTGTCTAGGAGAAAAACAAAAAGTATCTCTCTAGAGGAGATGTTAGTTTATTTTTCAAACTAGTACAATAAACATCTATATCAATAATATTCACATGCCATTACATCTAGCAGTAATACAACCTTTCAAAGACTTCTTTTACAATTTTTAATGTAGCAACTATCAACCTTGATATGTGCGAATTGAAAACTTATCAATTTAATCAAACTTGGAACCTGAAGCCTCAATTGTTGTGGAGGGTGCGCTTGTTCCTTTGACCAAAATATATCCAAGATCACTGATTGGAAAAGGTCTCTTGTACATTCCCTACAAACACAACCATGTTTTGCTATATGATATAACTTGAAAAGCATATACAAGTGCATACCCTGAAATCTTTGTAGCATCGTCCAACTTGTCTTCGAATCTGAAACTAGATACCATATTCAACCTAAATGTGCCTCAGGAGAATATCAGTCCTGAACCATTTTCTTAATTGAGTCACAATCAGTGCCTTAGGAAAATACCAATCCATGATACGTCAACAATCTGTCAACCTGGACCATTCTCCTCCTGGAGAATTTCTTTCCACCAGCACACTGACTATCCATCTAGATGGAAATCATCTCCAACACTAGTGGTAGTCTCCATGACAATCAAATAGTGACATACAACTGCTACAATGCCATCCAATAAAACACAACTATGTCTATCCATAGTAGTACACAACTATTGCGCAGTGGTACACAACCACTCCTAGTAACACACAACTACTAACTAGTGACACACAGTCACTACCAGTGGAACACATCCACCACAATAGCATACAACTACTTTCCAAAGACATACAGTCTCCACAAAAATCAAATCATATCATCTGATATCATCTTGCATTAACAATGTCATCAACTGCATCACCTCTAAGTCGTACTAGCATGATGTGAATGCATCATATTTAAGCTATACTGGTGCGATCTGGAGTATCATCTACTTTATCTCTAATCCATACTAGCATGACATAACTAGCATGATGCCAATGCATATTATCTAAGCTGTATTCTACCTCTAAGATGTACTTGCATGATGTAGATCGGTGCCTCACTGGGTCATCTCTAAGCTATATGATCATCTCTAAGCCGCACTAGCATGACGTATCTAGCATGATGCCAATGCATCATATCTAAGTTGTATTCCACATCTAATATGTACTCGCATGATCATATCTAGCATGACATGATCCCCCTGCATCATCTCTAAGTTGTATGGTCATCTGTGAGCCATACTAGCATGATGTCAATACATCATATGTAAGATGTATGTCACATCTAAGTTGTACTCACATGGCCATATCTAGCATGATGCGGCTCACCAACATCATCTCTAAGATGTACTAGCATGTAATATCTATCATGATGTCAACACATCATATCTAAGTTGTATGCCACCTCTAAGCTGTACTAACACGATGCTCCTAAGGCCATTGTATCAACAACTCCAACCATCTTTATCATATATAAGTTGTACTAGCATGATCATATATATCATGATGCAAGCATCATCTCTATGTTGTATGATCATCTCTAATCTATACTAGTATTATATAGATCCATAGCTCACTGATAGTCCATGATGCCACATATCAACACTCCCTCCCAACCGAGGAAGTCATATCCTCCCTCTCAACTAAGGGAGCAATCTCCACGAGCCCTAACTTGTCTCTCAAGTATGCAAACTTTATCTTGGACAGAGGCCTAGTCAAAATATTTGTTGTCTGCTCATGAGTGGAGATATACTGGAGAACCACTTCTCCCCTATGAACTTTATCACAAAGAAAATAGTACTTGATCTCAATGTTCTTTGACTTGTCATGGAACACTGGGTTCTCTGAGAGCTTCACATAGCTCTGGCTATCCCAATATATCACGGGCGAATCCAACAACTGATCAAATAGTTCAAAAACCAAATTACAAAGCCACACTGCTTCCATACAAGCATCACAAGCTGCAATATACTCTGCTTCTGCAGTGTTGAGTGCAACAAACTTCTGTTTCCTTCTAGCCCATGAAATCATAGCATATCCCCAAATGAAACACATACCATAAGTACTATTTCGTTCATCTGCACTCCTTGCCCAATCTGAATTAGTAAATCCATGCATTTATACTTCACTATTTTAGGCATATCTCAAACCATAAGTTATCGTCCCCGGAAGATATCTCAATATATGCTTTGCAACTATCCAATGCTCATGTCTAGGTTCCACCTGGAACTGGCTCAACATGTTCACATCAAAGAAAATGTTTGGTCTGGTATTTACCAAATACATTAATGAACCAATCAACTGTCAATACAGGAATGAGTCTACTAGATCAAAATCAAAGTCTCTCACCCTCAGATCTATTACCATGGGATTTTCCATGGATTTTCAATCGATCATCCCAAAATTCTGAAGGATATTTTCAACATACTTCCCTTGTCCTAAGAAGACTTCACCATGCTTCTGCCATACTTCTAGTCCCAAGTAATAGTGCATGAGACCAAGATTCTTCCTATCAAATTTAGAGGATAGCTCCCTCTTACACTGAATAATGAGAGGCTCTACACCAAGCTCTTGGAGCTTGCTTGAGTCCATACAAGGCTTTCTTTAATCTACATACATGAATTTCTCTCTGGTGTACCTCAAAACCTTGAGGTTGCTTTGTGTATGCTTCTTCTTCAATCACTCCATTTAGAAAAATGGTCTTTACATCCATCCGATGTAAACTCCAACCCATGGATGTCGCAAGAGATATGATGGCTCTATAGGTGTATCTGGAAACTGGAGCAATCGTCTCATCATAGTCTTCTCCCTCCTAATGGGATAACCCTCTAGCTATAGATCTTTCCTTGTATTTATTGATACTTCTATCCACTCCATGTTGTATCTTGTAAATCCATTTAGGCACAATTTTCAATACATCATTTTTCATGATTGATATTCTTCCATCACAACTTCCTTTTATTATTTATTCTTGACTTCTTCTTTTAAGGTGGAAGGTTCTGTAACTGGAATATGGTTTTGACTTCTTGCTTTCTATGAAAGTTCCATCTGGAGCACCATACTTTTATGCATCTTGAATAATCTCACGAGCTTAAGTTGGTCTTCTCTTCTTAAAGAATCTTGATGTGGATCTTCATATTTCTGTGGTTTTTCCATGTCTGGTACAACATTCTTACCTCCCTCCACATCTGCAATCTTGAGAGCTATAAGATATTTATCATGGAACTTATCATGGTCTTGGATGCTTCATCCCACAGATGCATTGATAAGTCTTAATCATGGGTCATGGATTTTACTGCTTCCATAATTGAACAATTCTTTCTTTCTTCCACACCATTCTACTGAGGATTGTAGGAAGTGATGATATCCCTCCTAATCCCTTCCTCTCCATTTAATGAGAAGGTTGACATACATCTAAGTGAAGGATGTCCAAAACTCATTTTTATTTCCATGCTTCCTTTATAATTGATACTTGGTGAGACCATCTACTTCACCACTGATGAAGTCATCTTCTCCATGCCTGCAACTATCACTATAGCTCCCTCCTAGATCTATTACCTGTGACCTGCCTAGAATAAGAACAATAACAAAGGAAAATAATAGTCAACATTCTACAACACTCTTCCAGTGTTGTGATCAATTATTCTTTCATAGTAACCTATTTGGAACAAACAAATACATCTCCATGGTAGCCTCCATGAAATATTCTAAGATAATCTCCCCGAGACAAGAAAAATAAAAGTATTTCTAGTATAATAACATTTTCATATATATGGTAACAAGAATGAATAAAAATTTCATGATGATCAACATAGTATGATCAAGGTGACCTGCCTAGGAGCAAAACAAGAAATATCTCTCTAGAGGAGATGTTAGTTTATTTTGCAAACAAGTACAATAAGCATCTATATCAATAATATTCACATGCAAATTGGAAGTTTATCAATTTAATCAAACTTGGAACTTGAAGCCTCAACTTCTATGGAGGGCGTGCTTGTTCCTTTAACCACACTAAATCCAAGATCACTGATTGGACAAGGTCTCTTCTACATCCCCTGCAAACACACCCATGTTTTGCTAGATGATATAACTTGAAAAGCATATACTAGTGCATACCTTGAAATCTTTATAGCATTGTCCAGCTTGTCTTCCAATATGAAACTAGATACCATCTTGACAATGAGAGGTTAGAAACCGAATCAAAAGGTTCAATGATTAGAACAAGCTAGAAATTCTGAATTTTCAACTTTGACCAAAAAATATTCTTTGACCAAAAGTCAACCTTTGAATTTGACCAATCAAACTTTGAATTTTACTTTGAAGAAAAACTCAAGCCTGGCGTTTTTTCTAGCTGAGGGTACCAAGAGGTGCACTAGGCTAGGGTGCACTAATATGTCAAAGAAATATTTCAAACGCTTCACTATATGTGCCTAAACATATGGGTTAGGGTTTGTTGACGTTGCAAAACCTGACTGTAACTGGTGCTATAATGAGCTTGATAATGAATTTCCCAATATACCTTCCAGTGGTTAGAATGTTTGAAGATAGCGTGGGCTCATAACCTGTTAAAATATTCAATGTGATTGTTTTACCATAGACAATATCACAATATTGTCACCCAACCATAGACACAGAACCACCCTCGAGGACCTTTAACCTTTGACATAATTATTCCGGAGAACCATACTAGAACCAACAAATAAACCCTAGATACTAACTAAAACAACAAATCAATACAAGTAGAGTGCTCCTTCTCCAAGGGTAGCGCACAAGAGAGAGAATCTCCATATCCACAGAATAAGTACCATACAAAACCGCAACAGCTGCAGCTGCACTACTCTCTCAAAATTTCGCCATACTTAGACAGAATATGACCAAGAGTATCACCAATAATATCACCAAGAGAATCACCAAGAATATCACTTGATAGCGCTAGAGAGAGACCAATACCAAGAGATGACCACACACCCTTATTCCTCCTTCCAGTTGTAGTTGAAGCTGAAACTACAACTCTCCTCAAGACTTGTGCTCTGACTGAGTGTAAAAATGAGCTAAAACATCCTCTATTTATATTAATTTGTCCAGTGAGTTTTTTGGCTGGGCCGACCTGACTTTGTGGTAATTATATTTTCTGTTTATCTTTTTCATGTGGAGCCAACTTGTCTTTCTGGAAGATAATATTCTAATATTATTTATTCTACTAGGCTGACTTGTCTTCTAGGGTTTTCACACATCTGTTTAGGGTTTCCCTTGATTCCAAAATATTCCATTCTAGTCAAAGGTTACACGTGGAGGTTAATACCTCCTGCAACTACCATAACATCAACATGAACTCTATTCAAGCTTGATGTGTCCACCATTCCATGTAATAATTCTTCAATTTTTGCAGCAAAGAGATCTGTAGTATGTACATCTTCACTATCAAAATATGTATTTACTTTTGATGGTCATTTTTTCTAGGTACCCAAAGGAGCTCTCTCGTTAAAAAACAAGTTACTTGTAGAGAAGACAATGCTATGGTACCAAAGTTTGGGCCATATATATGAGAAGGGTCTACAAGCCTTGAAAAACAAAAAACATTGTTGATGGATTGAATGATTGTTCTCTTGAATTTGATTTTTATAAGCATTGCATATATGGAAATATAATCGTGTTCAATTTTATTTCAGTTCTCATAAATCTTATGTAATTTCCCCAACTAGGTTATGTGGGTATATTATGTTTTCTATCCAAAAATTGTTAATTCTCCTTGTGTAAGTATGTCAAAAACTTGGTATTAATGCTACTGTTAATCCCTTACAAACAATTTGTTCATATAGGAATATTTTCAAACACATTGCATGCATCCATTACACAAAAAATAGGGTAGATAACCATCACATCTTATTATGGATGGAAACCACTATTATAGCAATACAATGATATCTAATGGTTGTGATAACAACTACATAATACTCCTGAACACAAAAGTCTAATGGCTGTAAGGGAGCTACACAAATATACTAATAGAAACAATACAATAAGATATAAAATGATGCCAATCTATGATGCTCCTTATGATGCTCTGCTCCAATAGTGTTCGTTATGCTAGTGGCCCTCCTATAACCCTGCGAACTTGATCCAAATGACATACTGCAACCCCGATCGCATAGGTCCTCATGGGACAACTACTAGACGTCTAGCGAGGCCTCGCAGGACAACCCATACTCAACTTGTGGGGATGCCCTAAACCTCGATTTCTTCAAAACCCTCATGAAACCTGCAAATGTATGGGCTCAGCCTCGTCCATAAAGTTCCATAAACCTCCTGCGTACCTCGATATCTCTTCCACTGAATGCAAACTCCCATGTGAAGCTCCAATGGTATTCCTAGATGGACTCCCCCTCTTTTCCGGTTAGGGTGGGTATTGCACCACCGAAACTGGACTGTAGTAGTGGAATGATTTTTCTAAACCCTACCGAAACAATGGCTCCAAGAGCACTCCAAAATGAGAGATCAAATAATAATGCCAACGATAAGGGTTACCCCTCTATTTATCCTTCCTCTAGGCCTTCTAGATCTTTCTCTTTTTTGACCAAATCAAACCCTCACTTTATTTTCCCTCCAATTAAAGATAATTATTTATTTTATTTAATGTCACTTTAGGATTTGTCATTATTTTAACCTAGTGACACCAAATAAACCTCCTTGATTTCCTTTTTCTCTTGTTGACTGTATCCTATGGAAGTCATATAGGCTATTGAGTCATCCTTTGTCATGAGCAATTGGAAGGGGACATTACATCTTATGGGTTGTTGGACTTAATTCATTTTGATGTATTTGGTCTAGTGAAAATTCCTTCAATTTCTAAGGCTTTGTATTATGTATCATTCATTGATGATCATTCTAGAAGGACATGAGTATATTTTCTTAGAATTGAATATGAGGTCTTTAGTCTGTTTAAGGAGTTTAAAACTCTCTTGGAAAATTAGACTAGTAGGAAGATTAAGGTGTTAAGCATTGGAAATGTTGGCGAGTTTTTTTCTGCAAAGCTTGATAAGTTTTGTAGGGAGAATGGAATTGGAAGACATAATACAAATCCATATAACCCTTACCAGAATGGAGTTGTAGAGCAGATGATTAGGATGTTGATAGAGAGAGCGAGGAGTATGCCTAATGGAGCTGTCTTAGAGAAGAATTCTTGCGTAGAAGTGGTTTTTATTGCATGTTATCTGATTAACATATCTCATATATTGTCTCTTGTGGATAAGACCCCTATGGAGGTCTAGATAGGGAAATAATTCCTCACTTTAGCATATTTTCATTTTTGGTTGTGAGGCATATGCAAATGTGACTAAGGAGAAGTAGTCGAAGTTTGTTAAGCCCTAGACAAAGCTCCATGTTAATAATTGATCCCCATGTTAAGCCCTATATATTTAGTTATTACATTCTCTTGTTATATTAATGTTGTTAGCTAGAACTTTTAATTGTAATTACACCCTATGTCTCCTATATATATACCAAGGAGACATAGTTTTAGAATCATCTCATATTGTACATTTACTCTATTGTAAAATGAGATTCACCCTTGAAGATACTTATCTTTCATTCTTCTATCTAATTATCAAGGTGTGGAGTTACTTCTCTTTCTATTTTCAGGATATTTGGGTGTTTGTTGCCTAATATTTGGTAACACTGAGCAACCTATACTGCAACATTTAATGTTGTGGCAGGGCGCATATACACTATTGGAGTACCAAATATCACATTTTTAGGGAAACAAATATGCACGCTGCAATATAATAATTAATGTAGAATAGGTTGGGATATATACCATCAGATTTGAGCTACATTGAGATCGAACAATACATATCTCAACCTATACAACATTAATTTCTATGCCGCGAAGTGCATATTAATAACCCATTTCTAAGAGCACCCACAAGTACAATCTCAATTCTTAGTAAATTCATTCACTTTTTAATTGCCAAATTCAAACTCCAAGGCTAGCAACACTGGCAATGTACATACTTGATCAGAGATTCAATGCCTTTTAAGCAACAAAAGTAAAAATTGAAGGTTAGCCAAAAACCAAAAAAAATCATGTTCTCCCAACTTAGGGGGATTGAACACAAAAAACTTACTTGATTTAAGATCTCATGGTCATAATAACATGTTCCTATTCTATTAAGAATCCTTTTATGCAACCTTTATGTACCACTGTTTTTCCACATAGAAAAGTTGACAAAGCATGTAGTCACATGAAATGTCTTCAAATAACCATTGGTCCCATGTAGATAGGGTATCAACTAATTATTGAGATGCTTGTTCGCAGATGCTCTTGTTCATATTCTTCCCCGATCCCCTACTTTTACAAATTTGAAAGAATTTTTCTTCAACATTCCCAACGACAAAGACATGGTCGGAACACCAAAGAACAATGTTTAACCTCACCATTGTAGTCCAATAAGATATGAATTCTTGAAACAATTCGATGAATGAATGGTACCGAGTATTCAACAAAAGGGTGGTACCCAATAAATGTAACATTCATAGTGAATGTAATATCTTGATCACCCATGTTGCCTCTCTCACACTAATCTTTATAGATAAAGGATGAACAACCACAACCATCTCCATTTTTCTTAATCCTACTTTGCCCATCCAACACGAGTGTCAAAACTACAATCTTAGGTAATACAAAACCTAAGAAACAATCATCGAACAATGTCCTTGTTGATGTTTGTAGAAACAAACAAGTACTTCCACATTGGTTTGTGTCTAACATGTGGAGGTCGCCATTAATACCTCTCAGAACTTTGAAAATTCACTTCATTAAAGAGATTACTAAAGTGAATGTCATTTTATAATTAATGGAGGTTAATTTAATGAAATGTCTAAGTTTTTGGAATTAGTGAATTAAGTTAATTAAATGAATCTTAGCCATTAATCTCAAGTGAGGTGAGATTTAATCTCAACCATTGATCACCTTTAGAGGTTAGGGTTTTGGATCAACTCAAGATTATAAAAGACAACCAAGGTGAGAGGAGAAGACATTCCTTAGACATCTATTAGTGTCAGTGACTCATAGAGGGAACAAAGAAGGATTTTTTCTCAAGGAATTGAATCACAAAGGACAATGATTCAAGGAGATATTAGATAGGTGAAGAAGGACTTTCACCTATAGATCTAGGCCAAATAAGGAGAAAGGGAAAGTGTGCAGCAGAAAGATAAGGTTGTCGCGGACAACATGAGTATTTTGGTATATGTCACGTAGATAGCGCAAGTATAAGTGTACATGTTGCACCACAGACAACAGGGGTATTGTGATACAGGTTGGGTAGATAGTGTGAGTATCAAGATACAAGTCGTGTAGACAATGTGGGTATGAGTATAGAAGCAACATTGTAGACAACACTAGTATCACTATACAAGTTGTGTAGATAGCGCGAGTATCAGGATACATGTTGCATTGACAATGAGGGTATCAACATACATGCCATGCCATAGATAACACGTGTATCACGATACATGTGGCACATATAGCACAAGTACCAACATACAAGACACGCGAATAACGCAGTACAACACAGGTAGAGGCCACACAAGTCGCGTTGTAGTCATACATGATGTACAACAAAATTGCATAAGTGCTGGGTTGTTTGAGTAGTAGATCAACCAGTCATATTTTTTTGTATTTTTCCTCTTTCCTCAGTGGGCCATTTTCCTAGTAAGGGAGCCCTTGTAAACTTAGATTCATTTTAATGAAAATATGTTTGAAGGCCAAAAATATCTATGTATGTGTATGAAATTTTGGTTTCCATTTACTTTCGATGTCTTGTTTATTTGAGTTGATTATTGTAGCTAGTGTATTTTATTTTGTGAAGTAAATCATAAGGTAATAATCTACCTAGGTGTTGGGATAAGAGAAAAGAACAATAGTCCTTTGTTGAGGACATAAGTTACCGCAGACTTTGTCTAAAGACAACTGCGTCTGTTAAACTCATGGCATAGTTTTGGCTTCACATCCTTCACATCCAAATCTAAGAGGGACACAAATGAATTCAAAAAAGCATGATATGTAAGCGACAGGATGAGAGTGGCCTTGGAGGACATGTGGATGATGCTCTTATAAGAAAGGGATAACATGTCTCATAGTTGGTCATTAATATTAATACCATGAAGTCAAGGAAGGGTTATCTCCCAACATATCATTTAATGCTTTATATAATGGGATATATATCGTCAGATTTAGAGCATTTTTAGAACATATAGTATATAAAACATTAAATGCTCTTATGCAAGCAATCATAAAATTTGACAAGCATTTATCCATTTTCTGCTTATTTAACCGTCATACACTGACAATTTTAAAATATGCCCATCAATGATGATGCCCACTTAATTTTTAAAACCTTCAACTCGTATATATATATATATATATATATATATATATATAAGCCCAACTAATTGTCGGTTCCCCCAACCAATTATTTATTTATTTATATATGAATCTCAGATAAGAGATTGTAAGCATTTTCAAATCAGATAGCATGAAATAAACAATAAAACAAGCCAACAATCTAGCTAGCTAAGACTCCTATTCTTTGAGATGAGACTCTGAGATAAGATGGTGAAGATAGTAGACTTCATGTGCTACTACCTTATGATTTGAAATGTAGCCACCCTATCCCATTCTTGATTGTTGTGACCATTGGCTAGACTACCTTTGTATGATTAGGCATGTTCCTATACAAAGGTATTAGAGAATTGTTGTTATAATAGAAGTACAAGTGTCTGTGTATATTTATGTTTTGTTAATAGCAACAAGTTTTGTGATACTTGTTTTTATTAAGTTTCTTTTTAGGGTTGACTTGTTGACTATAACCTAAGGATTATAGTGACAGCCAGCAGAATTTGAACCTAGGCTTCACCTAGATAATCCTGATTGAGTTACAAATTCCTCGGGATGGAAAAAAAACTTCTCCATGATAACTTCGAATCTATTACATCTATGTGAACATTAATATCTCTTGTTGAAATCATCTGCTTCTTTGATAACTTCAAATCTATTACATCTTTGTGAACATTAATATCGCTTGTTGAAATCATCTGCTTCTTTACCTGGGTGAATCGGCGATATACTTGTAACATCATGTAACTCTCTCTCCCATTACAACTAGAACGAGTATGGAATGATGTTGTAAGCTCAACACATGCAGGCTGTGGCTGAGATTATTACGAGTCTACAATCTGGCCCGCAATACAAGCAAGATACGTAAGAGTCGGTTTATTATATTAATCCGCCAAGCGAGATAGTTTCTTGAAACTGAGGTGCAACTGTCCCTTAAACACCTGCTGGGTGAGATAGTTTCTTGATAGCATCAATGGAATGATTGAGATGCAACATCATCAATTTCTTCTCCTCCAACAAGAGCATCAATTAATTGACTAACTAAGGATTTGGGTTTGGCTGGGGAAGTAATGAGATCTAAGTCATGGCTGTTGTGCACTGAACTTAGAAATAGAAAAATCAAGCGATCAACATTGAATCCTAGTCTGACATGGAAAGTTTAGAGAGGAATATGGCTATTAAAAGAAGAGCGTTCAGTTATAATAGTTTTTAGTTGGTTTTGAAAGGCCCCTCACTGGATGGAAATAAGATAGGCTGGCTGCATTGGATGACCAAAATTTTAACAAATAAAGCTGTCTTTTGATTGGATTACATAGGATGATGGGAAATAAAAGTAATTTCATTGTGTAGATTGAGCATTCAACGAATTAAACTTTCTACGATCACTTCGGGTCTTCAACATTCAACGAATTAATCTTTCTTTGATCACTTCGGCTCTTTATATAGTGAAGATTTTAGTGATGGAGTGTTGTGGAGAGTAAGTGGATTTCAACTTCACTTGATGGTGACATAGTGTATTGCATTTAATGTCGTGGAGAGTAAGTGGATTTCAAATTCACTCAATGGTGTCATGTGTCATGGTGTATTGCATTTAGTGATATGGTTAAGTTACTATATGTTTGTTTATCTAACCTTATTACATAGGTCAATTTTCTTATTGGAGGAAAAACCTTCATAGCTAATTAGAAATTTCAATTATAAGTGGTATAGGAATTGCTTGCTAAAGCTTAAGAAAGTATACACACTCTACCCTTTCTGGATTTGAACTTGTGACCTCTTATCAGAAAACACAACTTCTTAATAATTAAACCCACTCAAACTCACTTCGGGTCTTCAACATTCAACGAATTAATCTAACTAATTAATCTTTCTTTGATCACTTCGAGTCTTTATATCGTGAAGATTTTTGTGATGGAGTGTTGTTGAGAGTAAGTGGATTTCAACTTCACTTAATGATGACGTAGTGTATTGCATTTAGTGTTGTGGAGAGTAAGTGGATTTCAACTTCACTTAATGGTGCCATGGTGTATTGCATTTAGTGATATGGTTTAATGATATGGTTATGTTAGTATTTGTTTGTTTATCTAACCTTATTATAGTAGGTCAATTTTGTTATTGGAGAAAAAAATTTCATATTTAATTAGAAATTTCAATTATAAGTGGTATATGAATTGCTTGCTAAAGTCTGGATTTGAACTTGTAACTTCTTATCAAAAAATACAAGTTCTTAATCATTGGACCTACTCAAACTATATATATATATATATATATATATATATATA
>JASDQU010012138.1:142253-152916 GCA_032191745.1 Picea mariana | reverse complement strand
TAATTCAAAGAAAAAAATTAAAGTAATTATAAAACACTTGAAACTTGTAAATATATTACTTATATGTAAAAACAATTTACAAAAGCTAATATGTGTATATACTAGTATAATATTAATAACAATATATTAATAGTAATAGTAAATATTTCTGATCCTAAAAAATTGTAATCCTTTTTCTTAATGAGTTCACAACAATGATTTAAAAGTTAAAAGACAATAGTTCTTTGAAGCTTAATCATATTTGGATTCCCTAAACTTTGTATTATAATTCTAGAAAGGGGCTATTGGTAGCTATTCAAGTAAGATACTTTTCCTAAAACTAGAAGACTCACTTAAACATATCCCCTCACTTAAGCATGTCCTTCACACCTTTTGATCCGGATTATATTCAACACGAAATGAGAGCGGAGATATAATAAAGAAATGCACAGAGATATCGTAGATATTCAAGAATATAACAAAAATGTATCAGAGATGCAACCATAAGCACATATATACAGTAATACACGATTTCTATTAATGAAAGAAATGTATAGAGACTATAAAAATACAGAGTGAAAGACTCGCTAGAATGGTGGCGGCTTATCTCTGAGAAGAGATGTGATGGCTATTCACATTCGCAAGAAGATGATTACAATGAGTCTCTGAAGACCTTTTTACATTAAACAGGAATGCCCAAAACCCTAGACATCCAAAAACCTAACCCTAGGAGATGAAGTGCCAAAAGTCATGTGGGCCCCGTTTGGGTAAGTTAGTACATTAACTTCCCAGGGTCGTAACTTTTGCATACGATCTCCGTTTTAGGTGTATGATAGCCCGTTGGAAAGGTATCGTCGAGGAGATTCATTTTGGGGAGTCAATCATGCCATAGGGTATCATTGAGAAGCTAGATTTTGAAAAACCTTCATTTAGGCCCTCAAAATGGCCCCATAAGTTAAAACTGCTAAAAATAGTAAATTGCCAAAATTGTTAGAAAACTGTTTTGAGCCAATTGGAAAAGGTGGGTGGCCACCGATATCCACCTGGATCAATCTTCCCTCCTTAGGAAGCAATGGTCTCCATTGCGTTGAGTTCTCGGGGGAGAGGGAAAAACGTTTGTTGAATTTGCATCTTGGTGAGCTGCTTGCCTTGTTCGAGATGTCGCACTGCTCAATTTGTGGAAGTCTGTCACAAACCTGTTGAGGCTGAGGCTGTTCAAAAAGTTGAGATACATGAGAGGAAGGTGTGCAGAAGGAATCTTTGCGCTTTGTTACAGCCTTGTCGAACTGCTTCTGTTGGAGAGAAGGTGCTTGGGGCGAGGCTGTAGTGGTTGCAGTTTCCTTCTGTTATTCTTTTGAATAGATTGTGAAGAAGCTAAATTTTGCAGTATGAGATACTACCTTGTGACACTTTTTAGGTGGAAAAGTAGTCAGAACTACCTCTGGTATTCTATAGAAAAGACCCCCCAAAGTAACAATGACACTACGGGGTCGAGACTCATAAACAACATAGCGCTTCCACATATATGGCTATCCTAAGAGAACATCACAAACATCCAGTGGGACAACATCACATAATACCTCGTCCTTGAAGGGATGGATGCCGTATGACAATCGACATTGCTGGCTGACACGAAGATCTCGTCCTTGGCGAAGCCACCCGATGTTGTATGGATGTGGGTGTGGTGTTGTCGACAATCCCAAATGTTTGACAACCTTTGCTGAGATGAGGTTCTTCTGGCTTCTGCTCTCAACAATAAAATGCAATGGAGTCCCCTTTACCCACATTTGTGAATGAAAAAGGCGCTCCCCCTCTTTCGGATCTGTTGGTTCTTCTGGTTGAATTGTTGCGGTCACGACAATAGCAGTGGGGTCTGCGTCAATGATCTATCCTTTATCAGTATTTTCAGAATCAGATTCTGAATTAGGGTTCGGCTCCTTGTCTTTGATCTCGGCCACCAATGATTGTTTTGAGAGATATTCATCGGTGTTGTGCCAAGGTCTTTTGTGGAAATTGCACCATTTTTCGGTATCCTTCTTCGTCTTCCCGTGACCCTTCTTTTCCTGTGGCTTAGACTAGTTTTAAGGAAGCTGTTTGTTAGGGTCATATTTATCATACTTTGGATGTTGTGGATTTGCAGACCCAAAATCTCATTTGTTCTGGTGCTTAAATTCCTGTTTGATTTTAACAACATATCGATAAGCAACACTGAGTGATGAGATGTCCTGAAAATCCATTTCAGTTTGGATGTATCTGTCTAGAGCCCCACGGTATTTCAGAACCAAATGTCGTTCAAAGTATTTGATGCCCAACTTGGTGCGCAAGGTATGGAAGGTATTGGTGAACTCTGAAACTGCTTGTCCCCTCTCTTGCCGCAGTGTGGTCCATCTCATTTACTGGTCCTTATAATTGCCAACAGGATAATACTGTTCCTTTACCACATCCACAAAAAATTCCTAAGTGGGCTCGACCCCATATATTCCAGAATCCTCTGTGGAACTTTGCTCCCAGTAAGTTTCCCACCAATGTTTTACATGAGGGAGAGCTTTAAGGAGTGCGAAGGTGATCTTTTCTTTGTCAGAAAAATTGTGAATAGAGAAATAACCTTCTAGTAGAGTTAACCATTTTTCTAGGGCTTCTGCATCTATCTATCCTTCAAATACATGAATATCAAAATTAACTTGTACCTTGAAAGGAGAGGTGCCTCCAGAGTGGCCGCTTGATGAAGATGTGTCTGTTGCTATCGACAGGCGTTGATGGATGTGGGAAAAATTCTCCATCATTTCGTCCCTCTGTCGCGTGAGAGCTTGCTCAATCAACAGATTGATAGGATCGTCTGCTCCGTCGTTTTTCTTTTCTTCCAACATTGAGAGTTTCTTGGGTGTGTGAGAGAGATTATCCTCAAGAGATACAATATCAAGACCCAATTTTCTATACTCAGATCTCATAGGGGACATGCACGGAAAAATGATCAAGAGCAGCCTGCTCTGATACCACTGATCCAGATTATTTTCAGCAGGAAATGAGAGCGGAGATATAACAAAGAAATGCACTGAGATATCACAGATATTCAATAATATAACAGAAATGTATCATAGATGCAACCATAAACACAGATATATAGTAATGCACGATTTCTATTAATGAAAGAAATGTACAGAGACTGTAAAAATATAGAGTGAAAGACTCGCTAGAATGGTGGCAGCTTATCTCTGAGAAGAGATGTGACGACTACTCACATTCACAAGAAGATGATCACAATGAGGCTCTGAAGGCCTTTTTACAATAAACAAGAATGTCAAAAACCATAGACTTCCAAAAACCTAACCCTGGGAGATGAAGTGCCAAAAGTCATGTGGGCCCTGTTTGGGTAAGTTAGTACATTAACTTCCTGGGGTCGTAACGTTTTCATACGATCTCCATTTTAGGTGTATGATAGCCCGTTGGAAAGGTATCATTGAGGAGATTAATTTTTGGGCTTCAATCATATCATAGGCGAACATTGAGATTCTTAATCCTGAAAAACCTTCATTTAGGCCCTCAAAATGGTCCCGGAAGTTAAAACTGCTAAAAATAGTAAATTGTTAAATTGCCAGAAAACTATTTTGAGCCAGTTGGAAAAGGTGGGTAGCCACTGATACGCACCTGGATCAATCCTCCCTCCTTAGGAAGCAATGGTATCCATTGCATTGAGTTCCCGGGGGAGAGGGAAAATCATTTGCTGAATTTGCATCTTGGTGAGCTGCTTGCCTTGCTGGAGACGTCGCACTGCTCAGTTTGTGGAAGTATGTCACGAACCTGTTGAGGCTGAGGCTTTTCAACAAGTGGAGATACATGAGAGGATGGTGTGGAGAAGGAATCTTTTCTCTTTGATGCAGCCTTCTCAACTTGCTTTTGTTGAATAGAAGGTGCTTGGGGCAAGGCTGTAGTGGTTGCAGTGTCATTCTGTTCTTCTTTTGAACAGATTGTAAAGAAACTAAATTTTGCAGTATGAGATACTACCTTGCAGCAATTTTTAGGTGGAGCAGTAGTCGGAACTACCTCTAGTATTCTGTAGAGATGACTCCCAAAAGTAACAATGGCACTACGGTGTCGAGACTCATAAACATCATGGCGCTTCCACATATATGGTTGGCCCAAGAGAACATTATAGACATCCAATGGGATAACATCACATAATACCTCGTCCTTGAAGGGTTGGATGCTGTATGACAATTGACATTGTTGGCTGACATAGAGATCTCGTCCTTGGTGAAGCCACCCGATGTTGTATGGCTGCGGGTGTGGTGTTGTCGACAATCCCAATTGTTTGATGACCTCTGCTGAGATGAGGTTCTTTTGGTTTTCGCTATCAACAATAAAATGCAGTGGGGTCCCCTTCACCCACATTTGTGAATGAAAAAGGCGCTCCCCCTCTTCGGGATCTGTTGGTTCTTCCAGTTGAATTGCTGCGGTCGTGACAATAGCAATGGGGTCTGCGTCAATGATCTATCCTTTATCAATATTTTTAGAATTAAATTCTAAATCAGGGTTTGTCTCCTTGTCTTTGATCTCGTCCACCAATGACTGTTTTGAACGACATTCATCAGTGTTGTGCCAGGGGATTTTGTGGAAATCGCACCATTTTCTGGTATCCTTCTTCATCTTCCCATGACCCTTCTTTTCCTATGGCTTAGACTGGTTTTCAGGAAGCTGTTTGTTAGGGTCGTATTTATCATACTTTGGATGTTGCGGATTTGCAGACTCAAAATCTCGTTTGTTATGGTGCTTAAATTTCTGCTCGATTTTAATAGCATATTGATAAGTAGCACCGAGTGATGAGATGTTCAGAAAATCCATTTCAGTTTGGATGTATCTGTTTAGGGCCCCATGGTATTTCTGAATCAAATGTCGTTCAGAGTCTTTGATACCCAGCTTTGTGTGCAAGGTATGGAAGGTATTGGTGAACTCTGAAACTGCTTGGCCCCTCTCTTGCCACAGTGTGGTCCATCTCATGTACTGATCCTCATAGTTTCCAACAGGGTAATACTGTTCCTTTACCGCATCCACAAAAAAATCCCAAGTGGGCTCGGCCCCATATATTCCAGACTCCTTTGTGGAAATTTGCTCCCAGTAAGTTTCCCACCAATGTTTGACATGATGGAGAGCTTTAAGGAGTGCGAAGGTGATCTTTTCTTTGTTGAAAAAATTGTGAACAGAGAAATAACCTTCTAGTAGAGTTAACCATTTTTCTAAGGCTTCTGCATCTATCTGTCCTTCAAATAAAGGAATATCAAAATTAACTTGTACCTTGAAAGGTGAGGTGCCTCCAAAGTGGTCGCTTGATGAAGATGCACCTGCTTCTATCGCCAAGCGTTGAAGGATGTGGGAAAAATTATCCATCATTCCCTCCCTCTGTTGCGTGAGAGCTTGCTCAAGCAACAGATTGATAGGGTCATCTGCTCTGTCATTTTTATTTTCTTCCGCCATTAAGGGTTTCTTGGGTGTGCGAGAGCGATTTTCATCAAGAGAGACAAGCTCGAGACCCAACTTTCTATACTCAGACCTCGTCAGTGACATGCACTGAAAAATGATCAAGAACAGTCTACTTTGATACCACTGATCTGGATTATTTTTGGCACGAAATGAGAGCGGAGATATAATAAAGAAATGCATAGAGATATCGTAGATATTCAATAATATAACAAAAATGTATCAGATATGCAACCATAAACAAAGATATATAGTAATACACGATTTCTATTATTGAAAGAAATGTACAGAGACTGTAAAAATATAGAGTGAAAGACTCGCTAGAATGGTGATAGCTTATCTCTGAGAAGAGATGTGACAGCTACTCGCATTCGCAAGAAGATGATTACAATCAGGCTCTAAAGGATTTTTTACAATAAACAGGAATGTCAAAAACCCTAGACATCCAAAAACCTAACCCTAGGAGATGAAGCACCAAAAGTCACGTGGGCCTCGTTTGGGTAAGTTAGTACATTAACTTCCCGGGGTCGTAACTTTTGCATACGATCTCCGTTTTAGGCGTATGATAGATCGTTGGAAAGGTATCATCAAGAATATTAATTTTGGGGCCTCAATCATGTTGTAGGGTATCATTGAGAAGCTCGACCCTGAAAAATATTCATTTAGGCCCTCAAAATGGCCCTGGAAGTTAAAACTGCTAAAAATAGTAAATTCCCAAAATTGTCAGAAAACTGTTTTGAGCCAATTGGAAATGGTGGGTGGCCACTGATATCCACCTAGATCAATCCTCCCTCCTTAGGAAGCAATGGTCTCCATTGCGTTGAGTTCTCGGGGGAGAGGGAAAATCGTTTGCTGAATCTGCATCTTGGTGAGCTGCTTGCCTTGCTGGAGACGTCGCACTGCTCAATTTGTGGAAGTACGTCACGAACTTGTTGAGGTTGAGGCTATTGAACAAGTCGAGATACATGAGAGGATGGTGTGTAGAATGAATCTTTTCACTTTACTGCAGCCTTGTCGACTTGCTTTTGTTGGATAAAAGTTGCTTGGGGCGAGCCTGTAGTGGTTGCAGTGTCCTTCTGTTCTTCTTTTGAACATATTATGAAGAAGCTAAATTTTGCAGTATGAGATACTACCTTGTGACACATTTTATGTGGAACAGTAGTCGGAACTACCTCTGGTATTCTATAAAGATGACCCCCCAAAGTAACAATGACACTATGGGGTCGAGACTCATAAACAACATGGTGCTTCCACATATATGGTTGGCCTAAGAGAACATCACAGACATCTAGTGGGACAACATCACATAATACCTCGTCCTTGAAGGGATAGATGTCCTATGACAATAGACATTGCTGGATGACACGAAGATCTTGTCCTTGGTGAAAACACCTGATGTTGTCTGGATGAGGGTGTGGTGTTGTTGACAATCCCAACTATTTGACGACCTCTACTGAGATGAGGTTCTTTTGGCTTCCGCTATGAACAATAAAATGATTGGGGTCCCCTTCACCCACATTTGTGAATGAAAAAGGTGCTCCCCCTCTTTGGGATCTGTTGGTTCTTCTGGTTGAATTGTTGTAGTTGCGACAATAGCACTGGGGTCTGTGTCAATGATCTGTCCTTTACCAGTATTTTCAGAATCATATTCTGAATCAGGGTTTGAATCCTTGTCTTTGATCTCGGCCACCGATGACTTTTTTGAGTGACATTCATTGGTGTTGTGCCAGGGGATTTTGTGGAAATCACACCATTTCCTGATATCCTTCTTCGTCTTCCCGTGAACCTTCTTTTATGTGGCTTAGGCTGGTTTTCAGGAAGCTGTTTGTTAGGGTCGTATTTATCATACTTTGGATGTTGCGGATTTGTAGACCCAAAATCCCGTTTGTTCTGGTGCTTAAATTTCTGCTCGATTTTAACAACATATCGATAAGCAACACCGAGTGATGAGACATACAGAAAATCCATTTCAGTTTGGATGTATCTGTGTAGAGCCCCACGGTATTTCAGAACCAAATGTCGTTCAAAGTCTTTGATACCCAGCTTGGTGTGCAGGGTATGGAAGGTATTGGTGACCTCCAAAATTGCTTGGCCCCTCTCTTTCTACATTGTGGTCCATCTCATGTACTGGTCTTCATAGTTTCGAACAGGGTAATACTATTCCTTTACCGCATCCACGAAAAAATCTCAAGTCGGCTCAGCCCCATATATTCCAGACTCCTTTGTGGAACTTTGCTCTCAGTAAGTTTCCCACCAATGTTTGACATGAGGGAGAGATTTAAGGAGTGTGAAGGTGATCTTTTATTTGTTGGAAAAATTGTGAACAGATAAATAACCTTCTAGCAGAGTTAACCATTTTTCTAGGGCTTCTGTATCTATCTGTCCTTCAAATAAAGGAATATCAAAATTAACTTGTACCTTGAAAGATGAGGTGCCTCCAAAGTGGCCGCTTGATGAATATGCGCCTGCTGCTATCAGCAGGCATTGAAGGATGTGGGAAAAATTCTCCATCATTTCGTCCCTCTTTCGCATGAGAGCTTTCTCAAGCAACAGATTGATAGGATCTTCTGCTTCATCGTTTTTATTTCATTCTTCCATTGAGTGTTTCTTGGGTGTGCAAGAGAGATTGTTCTAAAAAGAGATAATGTCGAGACCCAACTTACTATACTCGGACCTCGTCAGGGACATGCCCTAAAAAAGGATCAAAAGCAGCCTGCTCTGATACCTCTGATCCAGATTATTTTCAGCACGAAATGATAGCGGAGATATAATAAAGAAATGCATAGAGATATCGTAGATATTCAATAATATAACAGAAATTTATCATAGATGCAAACATAAACACAAATATACAATAATACATGATTTTTATTAATAAAAGAAATGTATAAAGACTATACAAATACAGAGTGAAAGACTCCCTAGAATGGTGACAGCTTATCTCTGAGAAGAGATGTGACGACTACTTGCATTCGCAAGAAGATGATTACAATGAGGCTCTGAAGGTCTTTTTACAATAAACAAGAATGCAAAAAACCCTAGACATCCAAAAACCTAGCCCTAGGAGATGAAGCGCCAAAAGCCATGTGGTCCCCGTTTGGGTAAGTTAGTACATTAACTTCCCGGGGTCGTAACTTTTGCATACTATCTCTGTTTTAGGCGTATGATAGCCTGTTGGAAAGGTATCATCAAGGAGATTCATTTTGGGGCCTCAATATTTCTACAAATAATTATTGAGAAGCTCGATCTTGAAAAAACTTCATTTAGGCCCTGAAAATGGCCCCGAAAGTTAAAACTGTGAAAAATACTAAATTGCCAAAATTGTCAGAAAACTATTTTGAGCCAGTTGGAAAAGGTGGGTGGCCACCGATATCCACTTGGATCAATCCTCCCTCCTTAGGAAGAAATGGTATCCATTGTGTTGAGTTCCCGGGGGAGAGGGAAAAGCATTTACTGAATCTGCATCTTGATGAGCTGCTTGCCTTGTTGAAGACGTTGCATTGCTCAATTTGTGGAAGTCTGTCACGAACCTGCTGAGGCTAAGTTTGTTCAACAAGTAGAGATACATGAGAGGATGGTGTGCAGAAGGAATATTTTTGCTTTGTTGCATCCTTCTTGACCTGCTTCTATTGGATAGAAGGTTCTTGGCACGAGGTCATAGTGGTTGCAATGTCCTTCTATTCTTCTTTTGAACAGACTGTGAATAAGCTAAATTTTGCAGTATGAGATACCACCTTGCGACACATTTTAAGTGGAAAAGTAGTCAGAACTACCTCTAGTATTTTGTAGAGATGACCCCCCAAAGTAACAATGACACTACGAGGTTGAGACTCATAAAAATCATGGCGCTTCCACATATATGGCTGGCCCAAGAGAACATCACAGACATCCAGTGGGACAACATCACATAATACCTCGTCCTTGAAGGGCTGGATGTCGTCTGACAATCGACATTGTTGGATGACATCGAGATCGCGTCCTTGGTGAAGCCACCCGATGTTGTATGGCTATGGGTGTGGTGTTGTTGACAATCCCAACTGTTTGACGACCTCTGCTGAGATGAGGTTCTTCTAGCTTCCACTATCAACAATAAAATGTAGCGGGGTCCCCTTCACCCACATTTGTGAATGAAAAAGGTGCTCCCCCTCTTAGGGATCTGTTGGTTCTTCAGGTTGAATTGCTGCGGTCGCAACAATAGCAGTGGGGTCTGCGTCAATGATCTGTCATTTGCCAGTATTTTAGGAATCAGATTTTGAATCAGGGTTCAACTCCTTTTCTTTGATCTCGACCACCAATGACTGTTTTGAGCGACATTCATCGGTGTTGTGCCAGGGGATTTTGTGGAAATCACACCATTTTCATGTATCCTTCTTCGTCTTCTCGTGACCCTTCCTTTATGTGGCTTAGACTGATTTTCATGAAGCTGTTTGTTAGGGTCATATTTAGCATACTTTGAATGTTGCAGATTTGCAGACCCAAAATCCTGTTTGTTCTAGTGCTTAAATTTCTGCTCGATTTTAACAACATATCGATAAGCAACACCGAGTGATGAGATATCCAGAAAATCCATTTCAGTTTGGATGTATCTGTGTAGAGCCCCATGGTATTTCNTTTTACCAGTATTCTCAGAATCAGATTCTGAATTAGGGTTCAGCTCCTTGTATTTGATCTCAACCACCAATGACTGTTTTGAGGGACATTCATTGGTGTTGTGCCATGGGATTTTGTGGAAATCACACCATTTTTTGGTGTCCTTCTTTGTCTTCCCATGACCCTTCTTTTCCTGTGGCTTAGACTGGTTTTCAGGAAGTTGTTTGTTAGGGCCGTCTTTGTCATACCTTGGTTGTTGCCGATTTGTAGAGACGAACTCTCGTTTTTTCTGGTGCTTAAACTTCTTCTCGAATTTAACATCATATTGATAAGCAACACTGAGTCATGAGATGTCCAGAAAATCCATTTCAGTTTGGATGTATCTGTGTAGAGCCCCATGGTATTTCAGAACCAAATGTCGTTTAGAGTCTTTGATACCTAGCTTGGTGCGCAAGGTATGGAAGGAATTGGTGAACTTCGTAACTGCTTGGCCCCTCTCTTGCTACAGTGTGGTCCATCTCATGTATTGGTCCTCATAGTTTCCAACAAGGTAATATTGTTCCTTTACCGCATCCATGAAAAAATCCCAAGTGGTCTCAGCCCCATATATTCCAGACTCCTC
>JASDQU010012138.1:107656-119843 GCA_032191745.1 Picea mariana | reverse complement strand
TTAAGGTGCCAACATACGCTCAAAATGCTCGAAATAATACAAATGGTGAATGTGTTACGTTATGAATGTTTATAATGTTGAGTATTGGTTAGGAGTTACTTTTGCAAAGAAAGGAAGAATATATCTTTAAATTGTATAAATTTATTGGATTGATTCTATTATGTTTTATTCTTTTACAATAAAAATTGAAAATAATATATATATATATATATAATTTTTTATTTAAAAAAAATGAAATTTAAAATTTTTATTATTTTTAATTAATTAAAATTTATTTAAATAATAAATATTATATACAATTATTCTATATGGGGTGCCATGCAACACATAATGACCACGTAACACAGGCCCGATCCCAACCATAAATATGGTAGGCTGGCTCCCATCCCCTTTTCATTAAATGGGAGCTTGCCATTACTCCCCGTCAAGAGGTGAATGACGACTCCCTCGTGCGAGCAGAACGACAGTCATGGGATTCAGTGGATGGGAGACATTAGTGGAAGCAGTCATGTCGCTCCTCTACGCTCTTATCCGGCAACACAACAACTGAGACCATTTCACCTTCATCTTGCACCGGGCCAACAACTCTGAGTTCTGGTGTAGCCACCAGAGGACTTCTTACACGATAACGTTACGCATCACCTCCTCGATGTCGAGGGAGAGTGGCAGGCTGCACCGCGACCCTACTTGGCATAGATTTGTCACACGACAGAGGAGGAGGCAACAGTTAGAGTGGTCACTCTCCATAGCCCGCACTCAACGCACTTAGGTTGCACTTAGCAGAGAGAAGGTTAGGTCACCTCCAATGGCATATGTGGATGAAGTGATCCCGGAGGAACCTTTATAGTTCCCTCCATAATCCCTCCTCTTCATTGCGCCAGAAAATTGGCAGCCCCCAAACCATTTTTTGGTGGAAGCCATTGCACCAACCACAAATAGGCCTACGCGGGAGGTTCACACTTGCATCGTGGAGGAGGTAGAGGAGGTTGATACTTGCATCATGGAGGAAGAATTCCCAGAGGAATTCCTCCACCTTGACTCCCAGGATGCCTCGCTTCTAGGTGACATCAAATTCCCTAATGCTGCAGCGGAGGATGAGGAGCTCGGGAAGGAGGAGAAATTTGGGACGGCAAAAGATAGGGATGGCACACATGAGGCTATAGGTGGTATGATGGTGGAGGGTGGCTTGGTCCTAGTGCCACCACCTATCCTGGAACAACTGGCGTTAGTATTCGAGCTTCGTAGCTAGATGGCAGATCAAATCCACCGCGACATACTCATGCATTAGCGCATCGACATGTTGTATGAGGCATATTCCAATGCACCAGCTGGGAAAAATATCCGACACGCGCAAGGCCTTTTGTCCTACAGACTCGGAATGAGCCTCACAACGATGATCTCAACGATGCAACATCCGATGCTAACGAGTAATTCCATGGATTGGAGCTCTGTCTGGTTCTAGTGTCCAATTTCCTGCTTAGATGTCTGTTTCAATTCCGGTTCAATGTCCAGTTTTAATTCCAGTCCAGTTTCATTTCCAGTTTCTCTTTTGAACAATGATGTAAAGACTATAGTCCGCCACCTGCCCTGGTTTCCTCTTGGCAGGGCAGATGGAAGACCACCATTTTTTGACTTGGACATCACAGGCTGCCAACTGTCCCGGTTTCCGCTAACTCGGTGGAACAGTTGGCAGCCTGTCGACATGTGTTTTTTTGTATGTGACAAGTTTTAATAGGAATTGCCTTTTTTATTTACAAAAAAAAAATATTATATACAATTATTTTTTTGAAGTTGTAGTGAGTTTAACTGTTTTTGTTTTTGTGTTTTTTTTCTGAGGATATTTTTTTCTTTAATTTTGCTCGAAATTTGGCAATAAATTGTTGAATCTGCATATTTGAGTGGTTAAACCTGTATAATCCGAGTGCCATATGAGTTTTTCAACACGCTAAATCCATTTCTGCATTGATAAATGCAATTTAAACAATAGAAAATTGTGATTTAATACAGATTTATATCTCTAGATTTTGATGAAAAGAACAAAAACTTAGAACAATTAAACAACGCATTTTCTTAAACATTAAAAAAACTAAAATTTTATAGATAGTTAAGATAAACCATCCCAACTTCAAATTTTTAATTAATTATTTTTAATTAGTTAATTAATTTATGTTTATTTACTATAATAATTACAAATTTTATATTCTAAATGTTTAAAATTATAAATAGTTAAGATAAATCACCCCACCTTAAGTTTTTTTTTAATTATAATTAAATGATTAATTAATTTATGTTTATTTACTTTAATAATTACCAATTTTATATTTCAAATCATGTAAAATATTTATTACATAATTTTGTGATTTTTTAAAATATTTTTACATATAATAATAACGATTTAATAAAAATAAATAAATATTTTTTACATACAGTAATAATTATTTAATAGTATTTTTTATATTATTGGATGGAATGAATTGATAATTAAAATTATAAAAAATATTGATATAATAAAACAACTTTAAGATGCACAAATTTTAAAAGTATTTAATATAATAATTGATGCTTTCTCTATAGGCTGCATTAATAATACGTGTCGACATAATCTAAATGGAATGACAAGTAATTTATGAATCTCTAAGCATTAAAAAAACACAACCTACACGCCTGGTCAACGCATTTGCATGTAATTTATGAATCTCTAAGCATTAAAAAAACACAACCTAGAGGCCTGGTCAATGCATTTGCATGTAATTTATGAATCTCAAAGATTAAACAACACATATCACTTACATAAATCAAAATCCTACGTGAACACATATCACTTACATAAATCAAAATCCATGAAGAACGTGAAGACCATGGATTATGTCTGCATATTTCTTGCTTCGACGCATGGGAGTTGAGTCTACATATTTCCTGCTTAGATGCTTAGAATTGAATGACTGTAGGCATGTATGCCATGGATATAGATCGATGAAACAAAATCACAGGTGCCTCTACAAATACTAGCGTGGAGCCAACAACCAGAGGGGATAGGAAGGAGGAACATAATAGTCTAGAGGAGCAGACTTCTAAATTCAGGTAGATTAGTTAGCTCCAGTCGAATGAAGGACAGAGACATCTTGGGTGCTCTGCTAATTTTGCAGTTTGGATGTGAGGTCGTGGCAGGCGAATTGTCTCTTCCTAAGACCGAAGTTCAAGAAAGATAGGTCGATGCCATGTGGAAGCACCTTGCAGGATAAATCTCATCTGGTTTGTTAGCACTCTGTAATTCCCATAGGTTGTTAAGGGCAGAAGAAATTGATAAAGGTAACTTACCAAAACCACTTTCGAAACTGGGATCTAGCCCTGCTAGTTTCAAAGAGGGATCTCTCTGTAGGATTTAGATATGTTTGAGTTTTAGATATTAGGCTAGTTAAAATAATCTGAGTTTGTTGTTTTGTTTATAAAGATTCGCTGAAGTATTGTATTAAACATCCATTGGGCTATGGGGTCTGTATTAAAGATTAAGATCCGATACAGTTTTATAAGATTTCTTCACGGGGCGAGGTAGTGAGAATGTTGGATCTATTAGAATTAAATGTGGTGGAAAGATAGAATAGGTGAGAGATTCAACCAAGCAAAGAAGTAGTTAAGAATTTCTTTACTTAATATCAGATGAATAACATGCAGATCGCTAAAGACTAGAAACATAGTGCACGAAACAAATTATGTTCATTAACTTCCTTTAAATGATTAGAAACAAAAAAAAAATGATTACATAATAAGATAAACATTAATAGAGCAAGATAAACATCATCAACATCCAAACACAAGAATCATGTGAATAGCCTTTTTATTACTGGTCGATCTTCTAAAAAAGATTACAAAGATAACTTCTTGGGCGCAACAATCAACCCTCAATACTTCGAAGTGAGAAGTATTTATACAATAATTACATATGATCCTGCCATTAATGACTAGGATATGGTGGAGGAAAAATCTAACTAACTAGATTACAAATTACAAAATAATAGGACCGTTGATGATATGTTCGAATCCTTGGTGCTAATTTTGAGGAAAGTAGTTGGTGATTCATCACTTTGACTTGACTGTTCATCATGTTGACTTGGATGTCCACATCATCTCTACTCGAGTAAAGCACATAGGTCTTCCCATATTTTTTTATTAGGGGTGGAAACCTTGAGTAACCTTCTGTAAGTTTCATCCATCTCAGTGTACTTGGAAAAGGTAGGCTTTGTGATGAAAATGTATTTTATCTCATGTTGGATACTCAGGTCCAATTGTAAGGTTTCTAAGAAAGCCTTGCCAGTAATGCTCCCTTGTATGCCTGTGAATTTAAAACCATCTTTTTCTACTGCGAGGATCTTCTGCTTGTAGTCAGACATAGTGATGAGCTTATCATTGATCATGAGTAAACCTGGAAGTCCCTTCTTGTGCAGTGAATCAACCTTGCTGAAAAATCTCTACACCCCAATGTCCATTGTCTGGGCTTTCTCCTCTAATTGCAACATCAATCGTTTCTTGGTCAAAAATTTCTTGACCTCAATGATGGTCTTTGTCCTATCTTCAATTTCCAAAGCCTCTATCTCTTCTTTGGTCTTGGAGTTTAAGAACCTGATGATTTCAGTGGCCTTTGTAGGCCTTTCTCCCAATTCTTCCCTTATCTTGTCAATTGCTTGTCTGGCTTTCTGCACCAATTCATGTTGTTCAAACACAATTTGTATGAGTGTCCAAATCTCTATCATTGACTTGCTGATGTCCATCCATATGTTTTACTTGGCTTCTAACAGTGACTTGGCCATGACTTTCTCCTTTTGCAACTTCTGTATTTCTTGAGTGAGACTCTGTGATTTGTGCATCTCTTTGCTGTAGCTGGACTGGAACATGGATTTTAGTTTCTGGAGGTTATTAATCTCTTCTTGAAATCTTCTGATTTCTTCTTCTTCCAGGTTCATGTCCTCCATTGACTTCTCCAATTTCTCAGATGCATTTAGAATTGTCACTGGAATGGCTGATGGAATTTCTGTTGTTGTGGCTGTTGTTGTACTGACTCCTATGAGAAGAACTGCTTCCAGTGGGATGACAATAATTGGCATACTCTGTTCTCTCTCTTTAACTAACTTATCCAACTCAACCTCCATCTCCTTAATCTATGCATTGTGCTCCATTATTAGTTTCAACATCTCCTCGTGGCCTTCACTCTCAACCATTTCCTTTGTTTGTGAATCTTTAGTGGCTGAGATTTTCAGTTGTTTCCTCAGAGATGCTATGAAAGCATTTTTCTTCTTCAACAGTTCCTCGGTTGCTTTAACATTGGATGGATCATAGCCAATTTTCAGTACCAACTCCTCTAGGGATTTGATATTGTTATCCTTGGCTAGGGAAGATATCTTTTCTAGCTTTAACTGAGACTGGACATTGTTTAAAGAGACCTGCAATTTTGCAGCAGTCAAGGATGTATTCGCCAGGGTGGAGAAAATCATCTCCCTAGTTTGTTTGTGCATATCCATTTGATCTGTTGGATGGACCTCTTTTACATCAAATTCAAATGTTTCCCTCTTGTAATCATAAATTGTCTTGGGATGAGGAACCTGTGCCTGCAAGAACGCCATGTGCATCCTTCCTTTCTTTGTGTTGAATGCAGATAGTAGCATGTGCTGTGTTGTAGATGTTTTCTTCCAAAATTGTGCATAGGTGTTGTTATTCAACAACTCATTCTTATGTTTGATCAAGTTGTACTTCTCAAAGATATTAAGTGCTACAGGCTCATGTGAGGACTTAGTGGACAATATAGTATCTTCTTTCTTTTTGGACGAGGAAGTGGATACTATGTGTTGGCTGCCTGAGAAGACTGGTGAATGTGGTCCCTCCATAACTATGGTGGACTGAATTTCGTCTTCTCTAGACCTGTCAGGTGTATGGCTAGTCTTGGTCCTTTTCCTTTAGACTTGGAAATCTTCTGTTGACACCTCTGTGACTGAAGGAGAGGCTTCTTTCCTGGCTCTCTTCTCTGCTTGTACCTGTGGAGTGATGGTATGTGAAATGTTGGTAGGTGAAGGTTGTTGTTTTGTATCCAACAAAGTATTTTCCTTCCACTCTGTCTGATTCATGGACTTTTCAATTTCAGGCTTTGGCACGTGAGCATAAGGAGAGATCTTGTTTTTAAGCCTAGTTTCTGCTATAACGCCATGGGGGTCATAATGCCATGGGAAGCTTAGACTGAAATTCATTTCCTTTAAAAGATTATTGGTTTCTTCCCCTGCAGCTCTGTTGTTGCATATGAATGACCCTATCTGGCCTTTGATCTTGAGCTACTGCTTCTTCTTGAATGCCACAAAGTGAATATCATTAGAATTGATCATCTGTTTGATATATTCCAAGGTGAATATTGTGACAGGCAGGTACTTTGGCAGCTTGTATGGAGGTAATTCACACACATAGACCCTGATTTCTATGTGGTTCTGGTAAAGATACCAGTCACCTGTTTTGGCTAAGTCTGATAGGTGTAGAATCCTCTGAACTTCCTCATTTATTCTTGGTTATGTTCTTCCGTTGAGCATGCATACCACTGGATGGTAAAATTGGTCAATGAACTGTTTGAAGATGAACTTAGATGAGTTATTCCTCACTATTGATGTTCAAGAGGTCACAGGTTGAGGATTTCCATCTTGATCCAACTTCTGGAGGGAGAAGGAGAAATGGTATGCCTGGAAGAAGAGGAACAACTACACCAACACCGAGGAGTACCTAAACATTCCCTCTGTGGAGAATTTGAAAAGTTTCTCATGTATAGTATCAACTAAAAATTGATTGTAATCAAATCAAATTGTTTCATTTTCTTCTGTGGAGAAAATGGACAAAAAACCCAAAATGGGTTCATCTACCCATTCATCAGAATAATACCCTAATAGGCAACATAGGGAGGAGATGATTTGGTTGCCTTAACTGATAAGATGGAAGAAGGATATGGGGGATTCTTTTTAGGAAACTGTGCATTTTCGGGTAGGAAGAGTTCAAATATTTGAGCTCTCTGCGGGAAGGACAGTTTTTGATAGAGTTCAGTCAGGATTTCAATGGAGAAGGGGGAGGTGGAATTAGTTTTGGGTATATTCAACATTTGGTTTATCGTTTCAGGGGTGATGGTGAATATAGTTTCACTAGACGAAGACACAATGGCCCTTTGGCCGGGAAGGTAGTGAGCTTGACATTTCAGGGCGAACTCGGGGAAATGGTAGGTCTGGGGAAACACGTATAGTGGGAGATTGGACTCCCAGAGTCCGATCTCGTCGCTCTGGTCCAAGAATATATCTTTGAGCCAGAAGTGTAATTCGAAGAAGTCGAATTCACACTTCAACTCTACATTTAGATAATCTTTATCAACTAAGGGTATTCTATCTAGGTTGACAAGAGGAGGGAGGAAAGGATTTTCTTCTGTCTCGGTGGATTTATATTTGGGTGCCATGATTGAATGGAGATCTGTAAACATAAAACGATGTTGTCTATGATTACCAGGTTTAATGGCGCTTGTCAACCATGAGCTTGGTGGCGGTTATCTTGAAAACATGAAACAATGGTGTTGACTGTGTCTGTATCAACGAACAATGCGGTAATGGAAAAATAACAGAGTTAAATGGCGTAGGGACATGTCCGTTATGGAGAAAATTGTGAGTTGGACGGGTAACGATCACGAGGAAAGGAATTTATTGGCCAACGGATGGATGGAGGTGACATGGAGGATATTGAATGACCAACAGGTGGATAAGATATGAAGTGCGACAGGTGAGTGGGGTGTGATGTGTTGGTAGGATAGTGGAGTGTGGTGGCAGAGTGAGGTGACAATATTGATGAGTGGTTTGGTGGTATATTGGAGGGGGGGGGGCTCCGATATTCACTGCGGGTCATTGATCTAGGTGTGTGCTTTGATCAACCATCGATATTAGTGCACTCTTTAGCCACAAAGCGCCAAAGTTGTCATATCACTGCAAAACTTAGGATAAAAACATTTTGTGGGTCTTTTCTAGCTCCCCTTTCTTTATTTTGTCACCAAGGGGTCAAAAGCACATTAGATTAACTCAAAACAAAGGCATTTAGCCAACCTTTTGCAATCTTTTATTGAAAATAAAACATGTTAACCTAGTTCCTAATCTAATTACCTAGCACATCAACCCACCTTAAACTGTTGGGTCAAAAATTACTCTAACCTAAGACATTTGACCAAGCTTAGATTGTTTGGTCAAACTTATTCACTAACCGATCTAATTTGGCTAAGATTAGACTGTTTAACCAAATTTATTCACTATCCTATCTGCATAAATTTAAATAGTTTGATTATGGTTAGAGAGTATGAATCAAACCAAATTTTATTCCATGGGGTTTTAGCTTTTTATCTTTTTATACCCTCTTTTGATTTTTCATATTTTTTATTTTCTTTCTTTATTTTTTCTTTTTCTTTTCTTTTGTAAATCATTTGCAGAATAAAATATTGTTTACAATACAACACAACTAGAAGAAGAGATTAGAATCACCAAGTGATCCTATGAAACATAGGGTTATAATAGTGGCTCCACTTGGGGATGGTGCTCTCCTTGTGAGGTGCCAAGAACCAGCTACCTGTTGCCTTGAATCTCCTTCCTCAATGTTTTTTCTGCATCCTGATTTGCTTTATTTTGATTGTAAATTTGGTGATCCTGATTAGTGGCTTAGGGTCTTCTTTTCAGGCTTCAACCACTTAACCAAAAACACCCACACCTAACATAAAGTAAAAATGGTTTGTACAATGAGATGAATGACTAAGATCTTCATTATGGTGGAACATAATGTTTGAGCATTCTGCCATTGACAGGTCCTCCTGGCAGATCTACTCCATCCTTGTCCTTGAGTAAGAATGCATTGTTTCCTCTATATGCTTGGATTATGAAAGGGCCTTTCCACAAATTTTCAAACTTCCCATGATTTCCCTTGTCATCATTTCTTGAATCCCATTTCAGTACCATATCGCCCAATTTGAAATCATCCTCCTTGGTCCTTTTGTCATAAATTTTCTTGATGCTCTCTTGAATTACTTGGGTCTGGTTATACACCTCCTCTTTGGACTATTGGAGTTGGATCATCTGATTGATCCTCCTTTGAATGTCATTAGGCTCTACCTGTACTTCTTGCAACAAATTCATAACAGGAACACCCAAAGAGGTGGGGAAAACGACATCAATTCCATATACCAACTGATATGGGGACATAACAATTGATCTTTTTGTGGTCAGCCTGTCAGCCCAAAGTGCTTGAACCAACTTGTTGTGCCAACATTTCTTATTTTCCTGTAACATCTTCTTGATGATATTTACCAAAATTTTATTAGAGGACTCTGCCAATCCATTACCCTGAGGGTAATAGGCTGTATAGTGCCTTAAAGTGATCTGATACATGTTGCAAAATTCTATCATCTTTTTTTATCTGAAAGTTGTTGCATTATCAATGATAATCTTCTAGGGACATCCAAAATGAGAGAGAATGTTATTTTCCAAGAATTTTATAATCACAACATTTGTGGCTTTCCTGGAGGGTACAACTTCAATCCACTTTGTGAAGTAGTCTGTAGTTGTGAGGATCCACTTATGATGTCCTGATGAGGGTGGGTGAATCTCGCCAATAATGTCCAAACCCCATTGCTGGAATGGAGATTCAACCGAAATAGGTTTCAAGGGTAAAGGAAAAAGATTCATTTTTCCTTCAAAGACCCAACACTTGTGATAGGATGTTACCTTTTTATGGACATCTACAAACAAGGTGGGCCAGTAAAAACTAGCTCTAAGGATCTTGTTAGCAGTAGTCTTCCAATTTAAATGCCCTCCATAATATCCTTCATGGAACTCCTGCAATGCTTTGTCAGCTTCATATTTCAATAAAAAATTAAGTAAAATGCCTCCAACATATTTCCAATAAAGATTTCCATTCAGAATGCAATATTTCAAGGCTTTAAGTATTAAGAATCTAGCTTTAGTCTTTGTTAGACCAGGAGAAGCTTGTAAATTATACAAGACAAAGATAAGGTCTGCGTACCATGGAGAATTTGAGAATATCTCTTTGACATGTGGAGTCGCCTGCTCTCCTTGTTCATCAACTGTAGCTAAAAAGTTTATATCTAAATCATGAAAATTGGATTTAGCCATCAGTTTGGCCAAACCTTGACCCTTGATCAGTTTGGTTGGTTTGATTTCTATATCATATTCAAGGATCACAACAATCCATTTCCCTCTTCTACCATCTAGGTTATCCTGAGTCAGAATATCTTTCACCACTGCATTAGGAACATAAGCAATGGTATGTGAATGGAGAATGTAAACTCTAAAATATTTAATTGCTTTTACCAAGGCAAAAACTTATTTCTCCATTATGTTTTAGTTCAGTGTAAAATCTCTCAATGACTTGCTGAAAAATTCTATAGGTTGTTCATGGCCTTCACTGTTTTTCTGCAAAAGGACTGTTGCAATGGTGTGTTTAGAGGCAAAAGAGAATAAGTAGAAATCTTTAGTATAATCTGGACTGATTAATACAAGGGCTTGTGTAAGTGTCTGTTTTACTTGATCAAAAGATTGCTTGGCTTCTGTGTTATACTTTATTTTTGTATCTTTTTTAAGCATGCTTGTTATGTTTATGAGGAGCTCTACCAAATTAGGTATGAATCTTCTCGAAAAAATTATTTTTCCTATGAAGGATTGCAATTCCTTAATGTTTGTAGGATGGTCTAACTCCTAGATGGCTTCAATTCTGCTGGGATCTATCTTGATCCCATCTTTAGATATAATGTGTCCTAGCAATTTTCCTTCTTCTAAACCAAACACAATTTTCTTGGGGTTGAGTGAGATTCCAAACTTTCTGCACTTTTCAAAAACTCTTCGAAGGTGTTGTAGGTGTTCTTCATCAATTTTTTAATAGACAGTTACATCATCCAAGTATATGACTATAAATCTACCAAGATCATCCACAAAGGAAATGTCCATTGCTCTCTAGAATGTGGCACCATCATTCAGTAAACCAAAGGGCATTTTCACATACATGAAAGTTCCCCAGGGTGTAGTGAAAGTTGTTTTCTCTTGGTCATCAGGGTGGACAAGGACTTGGTTATAGCCAGAAAAACCATCTAGCAAAGAGATCCTACTAGCTCCAACTACCTTTTGTAAGATATGATCCATCTTGGATAGAGGATAGTTGTCTTTAAGGGAAACTTTGTTGAGGTTTCTGAAATCAATGAAGAGCCTAATTTCTCCAGTCTTCTTTTTGGTAGGAACCATATTAGAAACCCATTTTGAAAATCTCAAGGGAACAATTATTTTGGCATCATACATTTTATTTATTTCTTTTTCTATAAGAGGAATTAACTTTGGATTGATTCTCCTAAGTTTCTTCTTGAAAGGCTTATGCTCTTCTTTTATAGGGATTTTGTGTTGTATGATACTAGTTTCATAAGACTTTAAATCTTCATAGCTCCAAGCAAAAACATTTACAAATTCCTTGAACAGTTCAATATATTTGTGTTTTTTCTCAGGAGGTAAAGATTTAGATAGTTTAATCATTTTTGGTTTTTCCTCTGTTCCTATATTACATTCCTCAACCTCTTTTCCAGTAGGTTTATTTTTTGGCTTTTTTGCTACATCATTGAAATCAAACAGTTCTTCTAAAGGATCCAACCCTCTAGGTAAAACATTATTCTTCAATTGCAAAATATCTGAGTTTTCATCTTTTTCATTTATTTCTTCTGCATCTAGTTTATTTACACTATTACCTTTTGAATCTAATTTATTTACACTATTACCTTATGAATCTAGTTTATTTACACTATCATCATCACTATCTACATCAATATTTGCACACTCAAAATCATTTTTAGACTGCAGAAAATCATTAATGTGTTCATCGTTACCAAACACTTGCCAGTACCTGATATTGTCTGGGACAGTCGGTCTGCATTTCACCTCTACTGTGTATTGGCAATTTGGATGGAAAGGTATTTTACAGGTGGCTTCCGAAGTGGCCAGTCCATCTGCAAATATTTTTTGGCCTCTGGGAATTACGTGCAAGTCAATTTCAGTGAAACATTGTAAAAAATCCAAAACAAAATTTCTATAAGCTCTGAGTCTAGGATGTTTGGTAGAATACTCACCTTTGATTTGTTTAATGACAAGTTCAG
>JASDQU010012138.1:93306-106324 GCA_032191745.1 Picea mariana | reverse complement strand
TATACCCTCTTTTGATTTTTCATATTTTTTATTTTCTTTCTTTATTTTTTCTGTTTCTTTTCTTTTGTAAATCATTTGCAGAATAAAATATTATTTACAATACAACACAACTAGAAGAAGAGATTAGAATCACCAGGTGATCCTATGAAACATAGGGTTATAACAGTGCCTCCACTTGGGGATGGTGCTCTCCTTGTGAGGTGCCAAGAACCAGCTACCTGCTTCCTTGAATCTCCTTCCTTAGTGTTTTTTCTACATCCTGATTTGCTTTATTTTGATTGTAAATTTGGTGATCCTGATTAGTGGCTTAGGGTCTTCTTTTTCAGGCTTCAACCACTTAACCAAAAACACCCACACCTGACATAAAGTAAAAATGGTTTGTACAATGAGATGAGTGACTAAGATCTTCATTATGGTGGAACATAATGTTTGAGCATTCTTCCATTGACAGGTCCTCCTGACAGATCTGCTCCATCCTTGTCCTTGAGTAAGAATGCATTGTTTCCTCTATATGCTTGGATTATGAAAGGGCCTTTCCAAAAATTTTCAAACTTCCCATGATTTCCCTTGTCATCATTTCTTGAATCCCATTTCCATACCATATCGCCCAATTTGAAATCATCCTCCTTGGTCCTTTTGTCATAAATTTTCTTGATGCTCTCTTGAATTACCTGGGTCCTGTTATACACCTCCTCTCTGGACTGTTGGAGTTGGATCATCTGATTGATCCTCCTTTAAATGTCATTAGGCTCTACTTGTACTTCTTGCAACAACTTCATAATAGGAACACCCAAAGAGGTGGGGAAAACAACATCAATTCCATATACCAACTGATATGGGGACATACCAATTGATCTTTTTGTGGTCATCTTGTCAGCCCAAAGTGCATGAACCAACTTGTTGTGCCAAGATTTCTTATTTTCCTGCAACATCTTCTTGATGATATTTACCAAAATTTTATTAGAGGACTCTGCCAATCCATTACTCTGAGGGTAATAGGCTGTATAGTGCCTTAAAGTGATCTGATACTTGTTGCAAAATTCTATCATCTTTTTTTATCTGAAAGTTGCTGCATTATCAATGATAATCTTCTAGGGACATCCAAAACGAGAGAGAATGTTATTTTCCAAGAATTTTATACTCACAACATCTGTGGCTTTCCTGGAGGGTACAACTTCAATCCACTTTGTGAAGTAGTCTGTAGTTGTGAGGATCCACTTATGTTGTCCTGATGAGGGTGGGTGAATCTTGCCAATAAAGTCCAAACCCCATTGTTGGAATGGAGATTCAACCGAAATAGGTTTCAAGGGTAAAGGAAAAAGATTCCTTTTTCCTTCAAAGACCTGGCACTTGTGACAGGATGTTACCTTTTTATGGACATCTACAAACAAGGTGGGCCAGTAAAAACTAGCTCTAAGGATCTTGTTAGCAGTAGTCTTCCAATTTAAATGCCCTCCATAATCTCCTTCATGGAACTCCTGCAATGCTTTGTCAGCTTCATATTTCAATAAAAAATTAAGTAAAATGCCTCCAACATCTTTCCAATAAAGATTTCCATTCAGAATGCAATATTTCAAGGCTTTAAGTATTAAGAATCTAGCTTTAGTCTTTGTTAGACCAGGAGAAGCTTGTAAATTATACAAGACAAAGATAAGGTCTGCATACCATGGAGAATTTGAGAATATCTCTTTGACATGTGGAGTCGTCTGCTCTCCTTGTTCATCAATTGCAGCTAAAACGTTTATATCTAAATCATGAAAATTTGATTTAGCCATCAGTTTGGCCAAACCTTGACCCTTGATCAGTTTGGTTGGTTTGATTTCTATATCATATTCAAGGATCACAACAATCCATTTCCCTCTTCTACCATCTAGGTTATCCTGAGTCAGAATATCTTTCACCACTGCATTAGGAACATAAGCAATGGTATGTGAATCGAGAATGTAAACTCTAAACTCTTTAATTGCTTTTACCAAGGCAAAGACTTATTTCTCCATTATGTTGTAGTTCAGTGCAACATCTCTCAATGACTTGCTGAAAAATGCTATAGGTTGTTCATGGCCTTCACTATTTTTCTGCAAAAGGACCGTTGCAATGGTGTGTTCAGAGGCAAAAGAGAATAAGTAGAAATCTTTAGTATAATCTAGACTGATTAATACAAGGGCTTGTGTAAGTGTCTATTTTACTTGATCAAAATACTGCTTGGCTTCTGTGTTCCACTTTATTTTTGTATCTTTTTAAAGCATGCTTATTATGTTTATGAGGAGCTCTGCCAAATTAGGTATGAATCTTCTCGAAAAAATTATTTTTCCTATGAAAGATTGCAATTCCTTAATGTTTGTAGGATGGTCTAACTCCTGGATGGCTTCAATTCAGCTGGGATCTATCTTGATCCCATCTTTAGATATAATGTGTCCTAGCAGTTTTCCTTCTTCTAAACCAAACACAGTTTTCTTGGGGTTGAGTGAGATTCCAAACTTTCTGCACTTTTCAAAAGCTCTTCTAAGGTGTTGTAGGTGTTCTTCATCAGTTTTTTAATAGACAGTTACATCATCCAAGTATATGACTATAAATCTACCAAGCTCATCCACAAAGGAAATGTCCATTGCTCTCTAGAATGTGGCATCATCATTCAGTAAACCAAAGGGAATTTTCACATACATGAAAGTTCCCCAGGGTGTAGTGAACGTTGTTTTCTCCTAGTCATCAGGGTGGACAAGGAATTGGTTATAGCCAGAAAAACCATCTAGCAAAGAGATCCTACTGGCTCCAACTACCTTTTGTAAGATATGATCCATCTTGGACAGAGGATAGTTGTCTTTAAGGGAAACTTTGTTGAGGTTTCTGAAATCAATGAAGAGCCTAATTTATCCAGTCTTCTTTCTGGTAGGAACCATATTAGAAACCCATTTTGAAAATCTCAAGGGAACAATTATTTTGGCATCATACATTTTCTTTATTTCTTTTTCTATAAGAGGAATTAACTTTGGATTGATTCCCCTAAGTTTCTTCTTGAAAGGCTTATGTTCTTCTTTTATAGGGATTTTGTGTTGTATGATACTAGTGTCATAAGACTTTAAATCCTCATAGCTCCAAGCAAAAACATTTACAAATTCCTTGAACAGTTCAATATATTTGTGTTTTTGCTCAGGAGGTAAAGATTTAGATAGTTTAATCATTTTTGGTTTTTCCTCTGGTCCTATATTACATTCCTCAACCTCTTTTCCAGTAGGTTCATTTTATGGCTTTTTTGCTACATCGTTGAATTCAAACAGTTCTTCTAAAGGAACCAACCCTGTAGGTAAAACATTATTCTTCAATTGCAAAATATCTTAGTCTTCATCTTTTTCGTTTATTTCTTCTACATCTAGTTTATTTACACTATTACCTTCTGAATCTAATTTATTTACACTATTACCTTTTGAATGTAGTTTATTTACACTATCATCATCACTATATACATCAATATTTGCACACTCAAAATCATTTTTAGACTGCAGAAAATCATCAATCTGTTCATCGTTACCAAACACTTGCCAGTACTTGATATTGTTCGGGACAGTCGATCTGCATTTCACCTCTACTGTGTATTGGCGATTTGGATGGAAAGGTATTTTACAGGTGCCGACCGAAGTGGCCAGTCCATTTGCAAGTATTTTTTGGCCTCTGGGAATTACTTGCAAGTCAATTTCAGTGAAACATTGTAGAAAATTCAAAACAATATTTCTATAAGCTCTGAGTCTAGGATGTTTGGTAGAATACTCACCTTTGATTTGTTTAATGGAAAGTTCATAATCACCTCTTACCATAATCCTTTTGGCACCAAGTTTGTTCAACAATTTCAGGTCGAACATCAATGCTTCATACTCAACTATATTATTAGTGCACTGGAAATTTAATTTATAAGAGTGATTTTTTGAATACCTTGCTCTTGGATTATGCACCCACACCCCAACTCCAGATTCTTATTTACTGACGGCTCCATCGAAATCCATACTCCAAAGAGGTTCTGTTGGTTCATCAGTTTCTGTTGTCACCATTTTACTTTCCTCCAAGCCAGATGCATCATCATCCAATTGTGCAATTTGACTATCCAAGTCACCATCATTATATAAAATGAAGGAGTCTAGGTCATAATGAACATAGTACAATGGATAGTTATGTGGTTTCTCTTGACTGTTGACCATGTATTTCATCAGAGTGTCTATGTACAATCTTCTATGTTGACCAAATATAGGAATGGTGGCATAAGACATATCTAACTATAAAGTACCCTTTAACTTGGTACCCCATGACCGAGATAATAACATACCATATTTCGGAGGAATGTCTGCAACAACAATATCCATCACCATGATTTTTGCTGGGATTTGTGCCAAGATTATACACAAGTCTTTGATCAGACCTATGCATTTAACTTTGCTAGAGTCAAAGGAGTATAATTCCTTGTAAGTCCTGGTGATATCAAACCCCAATTTCTCCATCACAACCTTGGGCATAAGATTGTGAGAAGCATTAGAATCCAGCATAACATTGTGTAATATCTTGTCATGTATATTCAAACTGATGTAAAAAAGAGGAGCATAACCATTGTTATTTTGTCCCTCAACCTCAGGACCAAACAACAACTCAGGTTGATCATCAACAACGTTCACAGTGTCTGTGCCTACTCCTAGTTCTATGTTTAATGCTTTGATCACCTGCAATCTGTAAGCATTTTTGTTCATTAGTTCTATCAGAGGAATAGGAATTTTCATTTTGGCCAATTCACCTTCCAAGCTGAAAGTGGTAGAAGTTCTGCTTTGGCTCTGAATTTCTGATTTATCAGCCACATTTTTTTGCGCAGTAGTACTTGGCTGACTTGTGGATGCAACCTTGGTTTGAGCTATTCTTGGTGAAGATTCAAGAGTTTTGTTTGCAGGAGTCTTTGAATTTTTCTTTTCAGGAACTTTCTTAGGAGTAGTATCTGAGGTTTTCTTAGCTTCAACAATTTTCTTACTTTCAATGGCCTTCTTTGTTGGGTTGTCATTGGACTTCTTGCTTCTCAAGTTGTATTGTCTGTGGACTTCCATTATTGCATTTTCAAAGGCTTTTTGTTCAGACTCTTCTTTATTTATTTCAGTCTGTGAAAGTAGAAAAAGATCATGTTCTTCCTGAGTAAGAAAAATGGAATCGTTATCATTAACCCCCATAAGATTTATGTGAATGTCGGCCAACTCCTCAATTATCCCTTCCCCTTCATCAACATAGTTTTATTAAAGAGGTGGCCTAATCTGTTGATCAAGACCTCTCTGTTCCCTTTGGTCTCTGGGCTCTCTCTGTTTGATCTGGGGAGGGTTCATTATGAAATTTGGATTTCAAATCTGAGGAGTAGATTGATTCTCTCTAGGAGGGTTTATATATTCGATTTATAGTCTTTACATTAATTTCCCCACATTTCTAACCAACAAATCAATTCTGGCATCTGAAGTAGAAGTGGAAGGTTCTTCTTTAATTGTAACTCTCCTTTCATTTCTCTGTCTGGCTCTCCTAGCCAACAAATTTGCTTCAACACTTACAACACTCTTCTGCATATCTTCAAGAGTGGAAGAATTTATTTCTCTCAATTGGTAGGACATATCAGCATCGAAACCATTAGGGAACTTGATTAAGGCCAAGCCTTGAGGAGGTTTAATATCGGCAGGAATTGCGTTATAGATATTATTAAAATGAATGCAATAGTACTGTATTGTTTCCCCTTGATTTATTTTGATATTTTCATATTTAGATAAATTTTGGAGAGGGTTTTTCTTTACCTCCCATCTGTTGAGAAAGGTTTGGTGAAAAGCAACAATATCAGCAATGCTAGCAACACGTAATGTTTTAAACCATTTTTTGACCTCGCAAGTTAAACTTTGTGTAAAGAGTCTCATTTGAACATCTACCTCATCAAATTCCTACAAATCGAAGAAATCATTCATTTTATCCACGTGTTGTTGTGCATTAAGGGCTCCAGTACCATCAAACTGAGGAAGCCTAGTTTGATAGTCATGTGCCATGTTATGTAAAGGAGAAGCTAGTACCAGGGGGGCATATCTTGCTGCCATGATTGGTGGAGGGGGATGAATGAGAACTTGTGTGATTGGTGGGGAAGTGACATAAGACATTGAAATAAATAAATGTACAGAGACTGTAAAAATACAGAGTGAAAGACTTGCTAGAATGGTGGCAGTTTATCTCTGAGAAGAGATGTGACGGCTACTTGCATTCGCAAGAAGATGATTACAATGAGGCTCTGAAGGCCTTTTAATAATAAGTAGGAATTCCAAAAACCCTAGACATCCAAAAACCTAACTCTAGGAGATGAAGCGCCAAAATTCATGTGGGCCCCGTTTGGGTAAGTTAGTACAACAACTTCCCGGAGTCGTAACTTTTGCATACGATCTCCGTTTTAGGCGTATGATAGCCCGTTCTAAAGGTATCATCAAGGAGATTCATTTTAAGTGAAATATTGAAGGAACTTCCATACTGCAAACCTGTTTTCCCAAAAAACATCGTTTAGGGCCTCAAAGTGGCCTCGGAAGTTAAAACCTGCTAAAAATAGTAAATTTCGAAAATTGCCAAAAAACTGTTTTGAGCCAGTTGGAAAAGGTGGGTGGCCACTGATATCCACCTGGATCATCAATATTCTCATTCAATTCAAAGATGAACATCTTCCTTTGTATTAGTGGCAACTTTTCCTAGATCTTCTTTGCTTCCTGGGTTGTGATTTGACATTGTAAATTGGGATTCACCAGCAACTCATTGATTTTGAGTAAATCAATATGATTCATTTGTTGGATGGTAGATTGAATATTTTCCTTATTCTTTCTGGAGTTTTCTAGATTCATTTCTATTCCAATCTGTCCCAATGCCTCTGAGATATTATTTTCTTCAAATTCAATCAGTTTTTTATCTATAGAAGATAATGCCTCTAGACAAGCCTCCTTTGCATCTCTAGCAAGTTTCTTGCCTTCTTCCAGATTTGTTTCCCAGACTTTCATGACAATTTCTCCCTTCACTTGTTCATAATGTGAGAAAGGGGCTAGACCAAGGATATTATCTTTCTGCCTCCATATGATAAATTCTTGAAACTTAGACCTAGATGCACATGCATATTTTTCCTTGACATAAATACTTTTCAGAGAAAGGTTTATTCCTGATAGCACTTCTGAATAGTATCCACCTTCTGATATAACTCCTGCTGGAAAACTCCCATCTTCTCATTGATTTTTGATGCTTGTGTTTTGAAGGCAGTAATGTCTATTGTTGTGTTCTATGTTAGGGCTAATTTGGCCTACAACTGTTCTATCAAATTATCCCACTGAGTGATCAAACCTTTTCTAGTCTATGAACTCTGGTAGATTAGTTCTATTTTATCCTGTAACTTCTTCATATGATGTTTATAATTAGCCTTGATTTGTTCAATGTCCTAATTCATCTTGCTTCTAATAGTCTGTTTTGTATTGTGTATCTCATTCTGTAATTGCTCCACCAAGAGACATTAATGTTGCAGTTGTTTGGTTAAATTTTCCACTGACCATTGGTTGGTAGTGACAAAATCCCCTAGTGAATCTGCAACTTCCTTTGCAAACTTAGGATCATCTTGGTCCTTCCCATCATGTACCAATATTTTCCTTTTAGTGACTACTCCATCCTTTTGCTGAGATTCTCTTTTAACAATAGCTTTTCATTTCTTGATGAAAATTAAACTTGAGGGAGGCATTTCTTCAGGCAAGATAGGAGTAAGCTCACCTACATGAATGAACTCTAAACTAGGATTTCCAAAACTGATCTATAAAGGGGTTAATGATGGAATAGGAGAAACAATTGTTGTGGAATGTTCTAGACCTATTGTATTTGGGGTGCCAGCAGGAGTAGATGGTGTTGAGTGAGGAATAACTTGTACCTAATTCATGAAAGCTTCAAACTGGGCTAATATTTGCTGATCATTTAGACCTAGCAATGATGATTTTATTTCTTTAAATAACCCTTATGAACTTTTCAGTACTTCTTCATATTTGTGCTTAGTGGAGAAACTTGGCTCAGATCTGGCGAGTTTAGGTTCCTGTGAACATGTCATGGGTTTTGACTCTCCTTCCAAGATCTTAGGAAAACTCTTTTGTCTATGCTTTTGGAAGCCGAGGAAGCCAGCCTATTGGTCAGGAGGCAGAGTCTGGAATCTACTTTGAACTTCATCATAGGATCTAACTCCCTTGAACATCTCATCATAAGGAGAATCATCATGTATGTATCATTTCATGTTGTATTGATACAAATGATTTTCTACAGTTTTGTGTGAATTATTTCTCTTGAATTCAATGTCAATTAATTTGACATCTTCCAGGGCTACAACCTCAACTTTGGAATGACCAAAATCTAACAATGTGAACATACCAAATTGAATGGGGAAAGTCAGCTATACCTTTATTCGAGCTACTTTCAAATCCTTGGTGATACCTCCTGCTACTATTTGGTATGCCACTTCTCTGCACACCAGCTTGTCAGGTAAAAATTGTGGAAGGGCATGAGGAGGAACGAAACAACCAAATACTCTAATGTAGGATAAATTCTCCTCGATGAACTCGTCTGCAAGTGTGACTAAGTTTCTCATAATCCTTTTTGAAATCCTAGGCGGTGGGTGTCCATAGATATCTATATGAATAGGGACCACTATGTTGTGACATATTTCGTAAAAGAAATCTATGGTGTTTTCTTCCCTTAATTTGGAGTGGTAGAAATGTATTGGCTCAGAACTAGCTGGGGTCCAACGCTAGTTCATTAGGGGGAATGGGGTCATGAAACACATGGCACCCATGATATATACAGACATGTAAAACGGAACAGGTTGCCCATTTGATTTAAATGATTGATCCTCAACAATTTCCTTGGCCAAGTTATCAGATAGCATTTTATCCCAATTGAAGGTATAACCCTCAACTACTTCATTCATTAGGGCTACCCACTCAACTGAAAAATGCGCAAGGATTCTTTTTCCCAAATAGACAACAGAGCATCATGGCTATATATAACATATGAGCATCTAAGGACGTCATGGAATACATACCATGAGTGTCGGACATGAATTTATCCAGATGTCCCCACTATGACTTGATTATATCATGGGCATTTCTATTGTATTGAGTGCATTTTTTTGTCTCAAAATCTAGGAGAAATGTTGCATTGTAAGTATATTTGGGTGTAGGAGAAAGCTTATACATTACTTGTAGATTGTCCGGTCAAAAAGAGACTACGGAGTTCTACTGGTGGTTGATGACGCTTCTGGTTTGAATGTCAACGTGTTCAAAAGCCAAATTTATCATATCATTGTAGGGTATAAATCTAGGCCATGCAACAATCTTATGCAGTTCTCCTTGTGCTACCAATATAAGCTTGGATGAAAAGGACTTGCCATCTTCCTCGGCAGAGTCGTTTGGACAATTAATAATCTAATGCTCTAAGATATCATAAACCTGCTTCCAAGACTTAATGGAATCGATAACTTGTGGATTTGTGTCTGATAGAACATTTTCATTTGGATTGGAATCATCACCCGATGCATCAAGATTCCTTGCATCTTTTCGTGGCGCCATAATCCTTAAGAAAATAAAATTAGCTTGCCTGTAACAAGAGAAGTCTGTAAGATCTTCACTGAATGAAAAAATGCTAATTGCAAATGGTAAAATAATTTTGAAATTCGAAGTGTTTTATTCATAAAGTCTATCGATCTTTGTATAGATCTACTGACGAAGAATTTATTAAAAACTTAATGTAAATTATTACCCGACGATTTCCAATCGTTATTGAAATCATTAACCTTAGTCAATCATAAATGTCATTAATACTTTGACGGTTCAACGTTTGGAAGTTTTGATTATGACAAGGTAGAAATTTCCCGAAGGATGAATTCGCAGAGAAGTTAATGTCTGGGCAATCGCTTTTATGTTTTAATTAATCATGTTTTAAAGGGAAACTTGTTATCCTTAAGTAATTCAGAAGTTCGATATTCAGAGGTTTTGGATGAAAGATGATAGAAATCCTCCGAAGGCCTAATTCACAAAGTCATTAATTAATACTTAATCATGATTAATTAAAGTTTTTAACCGTTTTATTTATTCTTTGAAACACTTTTTTACCTTTTTTGTAATATCCAATGTTTTTGTGCTTTGATACTTCGACGGTTGTAAACTCAATGTTTATTTAAAAATTCCCAAGGGAAAACTATCAGAGTGACGTGGAAAAGATGATGTCATTCTTGATGACGTGTCGAGAAAGGATAGGTGACATCTGTCACCTGAAATCGCGTGAATCATCTAACAGAAATGTTGAAAATAAGTGCCACATGTCAGCCCAAGAAAATATTTTAAAAGACACGTGTCCTATGACTCATCTGTAAGTCCTTTAGAAATTATCATGAGGAATGATCTTTAGGACTTTGGATTTTCGGGGTTTTTTTTGTTTAGATTTGTTGGGATACCCGAAGCGTGAAGCGCCAAAGCAACCGTTAAAGATTTTCTTTTAAAACTCAGGCAACTTCTACACTTTGGAGATCATTAGAACAGTTTGATCAACTTAGAGTAACTCATCAACGATTGATATTGTAAGCACCTTATTGATATATAACAACCAATGGATTTATTTTTAAATTAAAAGACATTTCCCTAAGTTTTTTCCTTTTTTTGGCAAAATTTTTATTTCTAAGAGGCAAAATCAAAAGAATAAAAGATAAAAATTCTAAGTGTTCTAACATAGGCTCCATTTGGGGATTGTGGCTCCCTGTGAGGCACAAAAGAACAGTAGACCAAGTGCCTTTATTGGGTGAATGGAGTCATTATTTCTTTTTTGAAAAACATTTTTTGGTTTTATTTAAGAATTAATCATTCATAGAAAAATGAACTCATCCTAATCCAAAATATTCAAAACATACTTAATGGTTGATCTCAAGTTAGGCTACTAAAAATTTCCTTTTCTTAAAATTGATTTCGGAATTTTTTAAGATAATCAAAATAAATTTAACTAAAATATCTGGCTCCGACCGACTTTGTTCACTTCAAGGTTAAAGTGATGTAACATATTTATTTAGGGAACCCCTAGTTGGTTCAGAATGTAAAAATCATCGGAAAGAGAACTAGATAACAAAGTATGATATAAAGATATGTATGATAGCCTTATAGATATCATAGATATTGCTTCACTACCAGTGAGCATGTTCAATGCCCTAGTGAAGTTATCTACTTCTCCCATTGATTTCCTTTCACCACTTCAATTAACAAAATTGTGTTTCACTGAGATGAGGGTAATCAATATACAAATTTTCTTTCATCATCTGTTTTGGACAAGATGGGGGAAATCGAATTATGAATTTCCTTTCACCATCGGTCTTATATTTTAATATTTTGAAGTGGGGGCAATCAATTTGTATGTAACATGCAAGGGATGATATCTTTTAAAAATATTTAAAATGAAAAGAAGGCATGTCAATAATTTTAAGAATACTCTGAGACCAACTCTCTTCCAATTTTCAATACATCTTCGCCTATAGGAGAAAATTTTGGGAATCTTTAATCATTTCAGGGATAAACCTTGAGTGAATTTTTTAGTTTAAAATCTGATATCAGAGCTAAAATTATGAGGATTATCCTAGACATACTTTTTCAATTAAAATCAAAGGAACATAAATATTTTCGCCCAATCTTGTTTGAAAATATGCTTTAAGTTTTCAGAGTCAAGGTAAGTCTCTTTATTTCTATGAAGACTAAAAAGTATGAGAAAGAAGAAAGAAACTATGAAATGGAAAGAACCTGGGAGAGGTGAAAATAACCAAATCAAGGATTCAGAGGATCTGAATCAGAATGTCCTAATCCCACACAAGCTTGTGTATTAAGTTCAGACTTCTTTCGAGTTTATTTATTATTATTTTTATTTTTTATATCAGAGATGGCTTTAAAATTCATCAGCATGACACTTTGAGTTATAATTTTACACATCTCTAATTTTTAGGTCAGGTGATAATATCATCATGAGATAAACTTCCTTCGCATTTATTTCAATCATTTTTTTTTAAATTTTATTTGGACTACAAGAGGAGTAGGAACTTATACCTTATTTTCCTTTTGAATTTTCAGCAAGACATATTATGGATGAATTCATGAAGGTGGGTAACACATTCGTGAGAATTGAGTCTCCAAAATTTCGAAAGACATTTTTTCGGTCGAAAGTCCTATTTTTTCGGTTGAACCTTTGAACGTCAAATCGAACAGTACCGTGACGACGCCCTCGATTTTTGTGTACAATTTTAGCCGAACAAATATTTTTCATCCGGTAACATCTTTTCGGTCAACTAATATTCTGACTAAAATAATCTTTCGCCCGAAAGAACTTTTCGGCCGAATGATATTCCGGTTGAAATAATCTTTCGCCCGAAAGAAATTTTCGATCGAAAAAATCTTTCAGCCGAAATATCTTTCGACTGACAAACGGTTTATATATTACATGCACATCGCACTACTATAGTTTTTGCGAATTGTTAGTTAGTTAATACTATTTTGTGTTGGTGATACCATTTGGTGTTGGTGATATTATTTGGTGTTTGGTGTTGCACGTCATTGCTGCGGGCAGGCGGTCTAATGGATGTTGGAGCAGCGGGCGGGCAGAATTTGGAGCTACGGGCGGGCAAACATTGGAGCTGCGGACATTCAGTCCATGTACATTTAGATTAGGAAATTTTAATTTTTAGGTAAAAATCATAATTTATAATTTATTTTTAGACTTTTGACTGGGCCTTATTCAACCTTGTCCATGTACAATGACAGGATCGAATTCAGGCCTGTCTCTATACATGGACAGGGCCTAATATGTCCCTATCCCTTATCTTAGTAAATACTGTGTGTTACAATATGACCATTACATAATTTAGAATTTAAATTATGTTTACATTTTAAATTTTTAGGAAATTTAAATTTTTAGTTAAAAATTAGAATTTAGAATTTTTTTTTAGAAT
>JASDQU010012138.1:71351-93256 GCA_032191745.1 Picea mariana | reverse complement strand
TTACAAGCTGCAACTTGTTTGAGAGCACCAACTCTCTAGTTTCTCTAGCACCCACTAGAAGGAATCACCAACTCCCTGAATATTCTAGCACCAACTAGATGGAAGCACCAACTTCCTGAATGTTCCAGCACCAACTTCCAGTTACACAGGCTCCAACAGAGAACACTTGTTCTCTCTTGCACCACCCTGCCACTCTGGTTTCTCTGGCTGCAACCAGATGGAAGCTACAACTTCCTGTGTTTAAGATCCCACTTGAACCTTTGAGGAAAATAGTCCTCCTGAGCACCTCCCAACCTCCCTAGAATGTTAATAAATAAATAAATAGTCAACTACACAAATAAAACAATTCATACCAATCTTTCTTTGTTCTGAAAATCTGGTCTTCTACAAACTGTTCTGCTATTCTTCTCTTCCTCTGTCTGTTCAGCAGGTATGCTCTGCATCAACTCGTTCTCTCATTCTACTCTGATCCAACTTGTTTTGTTATTCTACTCTGTGTTTCATCTCATACTGCACATATGCTCAATCTTCTCCTACGCATTCTCTCCTTTTACTTTTCTTACAATTTCATTCTTTTCTCATACAGAACAACCAACCCTGCACAGTCTGTCTCATTTTCTTTTATACACAACTACACGATGGTTCAACTTCCCAACTCCTTAGGCAAAAGAAAGACAACTGTCCGAGCAACTGAAACACCAACTGAAACGCTAACTGATTTGCAATCACGAGTCCATTTCACTAACAGATTCGTAACTGAGGGGTTAACTGTGAGAGAGAACAATAACCTTCAGATCATATTCCAATTTATCTGCACCGTTGGATGAACTTTATTAATCTTGCCTTTAAATCGGGTTTCAACATTTCGACATTCCTGATGTTCAATGTTCTTGTCACTTACAAATCCCGATCCACGAAATTCCGTAAAGAAGACGAATCAACGATCCAGATCATATCTTTTCTGACGGTTCAGATTACATTGCGATTTCACATATCGCGATATCGGGCTTCCTGATGTCAATATTCTTTGACATGTCCAACTCTCGATCCCCGAAACTCCAACAAGGGCTAGAATCAACGGTCCAGATTCAACCTTAATCTGATGACTCAGATTACATCGCGATTTCACATATCGCGATATCGGGATTCCTGATGTCAATAATCTTTGACATGTCCAACACGCGATCCTTGAAACTCCGACATGGTGTACGTCTACTGACATCACATGTGTTAAATAAATGCCGCGTGTCACCCTGATTCGTGACTTACATGTGCTTGGAATGTTGAATCAGTCTGACACTTGTCATTACCTGGTTGTGCCATGTGTTCCTAGATGACGTGGTTTCTGACATGAGTCGGATCGATGGTTCAGATGTGATCTTGATTTGATGGCTCAGATTACGTCAGGATTTTGCATATCGAGAAATCGAGATTCCTGTTGCATTGTTTCTTTGACATCTCCAACACGCAATCCTCGAAACTCCGATGATGACTGGAATCAACGGTCCAGATTCAACCTTGATTTGATGGCTCAGATTACATCAAGATTTTGCATATCGAGAAATCGAGATTCCTGTTGCATTGTTTCTTTGACATCTCCAACACACGATCCTCGAAACTCCGACAATGACTGGAATCAACGATCTAGATTTAACCTTGATTTGATGGCTCAGATTACGTCGATATTTTGCATATCGAGAAATTGAGATTCCTGTTGCATTGTTTCTTTGACATCTCCAACACGCGATTCTCGAAACTTCGACAGGGAGTCGGATCAACGATCCACATAACCCCCTGAGATGGATGGTCCTCCTGCTTTTGGGATTTGTGAGCCCTCTACTCCTTTCACTTTTAAAGATCATGCAGGTTTTCCTCAATCCAATGGTGGTTGGACCTTGCGCTCAGATCTAACGCTCCTCCTGCTTTCGGGATTTGTGAGCCCTCTACTCGCACTTTTAAAAATCATGCTGGTTTTCCTCAATCCAACGGTGGTTGGACCCTGCGATCAGATCTAACACTTGAGATCTATCCTCCTCTTCAGCGCACTCTTCTTGTCTTTATTCAGAACTGACGGCCCTCATACTGTCGGGAATTTTGGATGGGATCCAACGATCATAAATGCTTCTCGGGCCTTCGATCATTTTGTCAATGTTGCATTGCCTTCGATCATTCGATCTTCCTGGACTTATATTCTATTTGCCTATTGATCATCGCTGCTATACTCAAGCCATCATTACTTTTGTACTTTCCATCAATGAAAAGCATTCGCTATCTGTAAAGTATTTGTCATTCGCTATGTGTTAAATATTTGCCAATAGAATCACCTCTTACCATAATCCTTTTGGCACCAAGTTTCTTCAACAATTTCAGGTCGAACATCAATGCTTCATACTCAGCTATATTATTAGTGCACTGGAAATTTAATTTATATGAGTGATTTTCTGAATACCTTGCTCTTGGATTATGCACCCACACCCCAGCTCCAGCTTCTTATTTACTGAAGGCTCCATCGAAATCCATACTCCAGAGAGGTTCTGCTAGTTCATCAGTTTCTGTTGTCACCGTTTTACTTTCCTCCAAGCCAGATGCATCATCTTCCAACTGTGCAATTTGACTTTCCAAGTCACCATCATTATATAAAATGAAGGAGTCCAGGTCAGAATGAACATAGTACAATGGATAGTTATGTGGTTTCTCTTGACTGCTGACCATGTATTTCATCAGAGTGTCAATGTACAATCTTCTATGTTGCCCAAATACATAAATGGTAGCATAAGACATATCTAACTATAAATTACCCTTTAACTTGGTACCCCATGACCGAGATAATAGCATACCATATTTTGGAGGAATGTCTGCAACAACAATATCCATCACCATGCTTTTTGCTAGGATTTGTGCCAATATTATACACAAGTCTTTGATCATACCTATGCATTTAACTTTGCTAGAGTCAAAGGAGTATAAGTCCTTGTAAGTCCTGGTGATATCAAACCCCAATTTCTCCATCACAACCTTGGGCATAAGATTGTGAGAAGCACCAGAATCTAGCATAGCATTGTGTAATCTCTTGTCATGTATATTCAAACTGATGTAAAAAAGAGGAACATAACCACTGTCAGTTTATCCCTCAACCTCAGGACCAAACAACAACTTAGGTTGATCATCAACAACGTTCACAGTGTCTGTGCCTACTCCTGGTTCTATGTTTAATGCTTTGATCACCTGTGATCTATAAGCATTTTTGTTCATTAGTTCTATCAGAGGAATAGGAATTTTCATTTTGGCCAATTCACCTTCCAAGTTGAAAGTGGTAGAAGTTCTGCTTTGGCTCTGAATTTCTGATTTATCTGCCACATTTTTCTGTGCAGTAGTACTTGGTTGACTTGTGGATGCAACCTTGGTTTGAGCTATTCTTGGTGAAGATTCAAGAGTTTTGTTTGCAGTAGTCTTTGAATTTTTCTTTTCAGGAACTTTCTTAGGAGTAGTATCTGAGGTTTTCTTAGCTTCAACAACTTTCTTAGTTTCAGTGGCCTTCTTAGTTGGGTTGTCGTTGGACTTATTACTTCTCAAGTTGTATTGTTTGTGGACCTCCATTATTGCATTTTCGAAGGCTTTTTGTTTAGAATCTTCCTCATTTATTTCAGCCTGTGAAAGTAGAAAAAGATCATGTTCTTCCTGAGTAATAAAAATGGAATCGTTATCATTAACCCCCATAGGATTTATGTGAATTTCGTCCAACTCCTCAATTATCTCTTCCCCTTAATCAACATAGTTTTCTTGAAGAGGTGGCCTAATCTATTGATCAAGACCTCTCTATTCCCTTTGGTCTCTGGGCTCTCTCTGTTTGATCTGGGGAGAGTTCATTATGAAATTTGGATTTCAAATATGAGGAGTAGATTGATTCTCTCTAGTAGGGTTTCTATCTCCGATTTCTAGTCTTTACATTAATCTCCCCACATTTCTAACCAACAAATCAATTCTAGCATTTGAAGTAGAAGTGGAAGGTTCTTCTTTAATTGTAACTCTCCTTTCATTTCTCTGTCTAGCTCTCCTAGCCAACAAATTTGCTTCAACACTTACAACACTCTTCTGCATATCTTCAAGAGTTGAATAATTTCTTTCTCTCAATTGGTAGGACGTATCAACATCGAAACCATCAGGGAACTTGATTAAGGCCAGGCCTTGAGGAGGTTTAATATCAGTAGGAATTGTGTTATAGATATTATTAAAATGAATACAATAGTATTGTACTGTTTCCCCTTGATTTCTTTTGATATTTTCATATTCAGATAAATTTTGGAGAGGTTTTTTCTTTACCTCCCATCTGTTGAGAAAGGTTTGGTGAAAAGCAGCAATATCAACAATTCTAGCATCATGTAATTCTTTAAACCATTTTTTGACCTCGCCAGTTAAACTTTGTGTAAAGAGTCTCATTTGAACATCTACCTCATCAAATTCCTGCAAATCGAAGAAATCATTTATTTTATCCACATGTTGTTGTGCATTAAGGGCTCCAGTACCATCAAACTGAGGAAGCCTAGTTTGATAGTCATGTGGCATGTTATGTAAAGGAGCAGCTAGTACCAGGGGGGCATATCTTGCTGCCATGATTGGTGGAGGGGGATGAATGAGAACTTGTGTGATTGGTGGGGAAGTGACATAAGACATTGAAATAAATAAATGTACAGATACTGTAAAAATACAGAGTGAAAGACTCGCTAGAATGGTGGCATCTTATCTCTGAGAAGAGATGTGACGAATACTCGCATTCGCAAGAAGATGATTACAATGAGGCTTTGAAGGCCTTTTTACAATAAGTAGGAATTCCAAAACCCCTAGACATCCAAAAACCTAACTCTAGGAGATGAAGCGCCAAAAGTCATGTGGGCCCATTTGGGTAAGTTAGTACAACAACTTCCCGTGGTCGTAACTTTTGCATACGATCTCCGTTTTAGGCATATGATAGCCCGCTCTAAAGGTATCGTCAAGGAGATTCATTTTAAGTGAAATATTGAAGGAAATTCCATACTGCAAACCTTTTTTCCCAAAAAACATCGTTTAGGGCCTCAAAGTGACCCCGGAAGTTAAAACCTGCTAAAAATAGTAAACTTCCAAAATTGCCAGAAAATTGTTTTGAGCCAGTTGTAAAAGGTGGGTGGCCACTGATATCCACCTGGATCATCAATATTATCATTCAATTCAAAGACGAACATCTTCCTTTTTATTAGTGGCAACTTTTCTTAGATCGTCTTTGCTTCCTGAAATGTGATTTGACATTGTAAATTGGGATTCACCAACAACTCATTGATTTTGAGTAAATCAATATGATTCATTTGTTGGATGGAAGATTGAATATTTTCCTTATTCTTTCTAGAGTTTTCTAGATTCATTTCTATTCCAATCTGCCCCAATGCCTCTGAGATATTATTTTCTTCAAATTCAATCAGTTTTTTATCTATAGAAGATAATGCCTCCAGACAAGCCTCCTTTGCATCTCTGGCAAGTTTCTTGCCTTCTTCCAGATTTGTTTCCCAGAATTTCATGACCATTTCTCCCTTCACTTGTTCATAATGTGAGAAAGGGGCTAGACCAAGGATATTATCTTTCTACCTCCATATGATAAATTCTTGAAACTTAGACCTAGATGCACATGCATATTTTTCCTTGACATAAATACTTTTCAGAGAAAGGTTTATTTCCTGATAGCACTTCTGAATAGTATCCACCTTCTGATATAACTCCTGCTGGAAAACTCCCATCTTCTCATTGATTTCTGATGCTTTTGTTTTGAAGGCAGTAATGTCTATTATTGTGTTCTATGTTAGGCCTAATTTGGCCTGCAACTGTTCTATCAAATTATCTCGCTGAGTGATCAAACCTTTGCTAGTTTGTGAACTCTGGTAGATTAGTTCTATTTTATCCTGTAACTTCTTCATATGATGTTGATAATTAGCCTTGATTTGTTCAATGTCCTAATTCATCTTGCTTCTAATAGTCTGTTTTGTATTGTGTATCTCCTTCTATAATTGCTCCACCAAGAGACATTAATGTTGCAGTTGTTTGGTTAAATTTTCCACTGACCATTGGTTGGCAGTGACAAAATCCCCTAGTGAATCTGCAACTTCCTTTGCAAACTTAGGATCATCTTGGTCTTTCCCATCATATACCAATATTTTCCTTTTAGTGACCACTCCATCCTTTTGCTAAGATTCTCTTTTTACAATAGCTTTTCATTTCTTGATGAAAATTAAACTTGAGGGAGGCATTTCTTCAGGCAAGATAGGAGTAAGCTCACCTACATGAATGAGCTTTGAACTAGGATTTCCAAAAATGGTCTATAAAGGGGTTAATGATGGAATAGGAGAAATAATTGTTGTGGAATGTTCTAGACCTGTTGTATTTGGGGTGCCAACAGGAGTAGATGGTGTTGAGTGAGGAATAACTTGTCCCTAATTCATGAAATCTTCAAACTAGGCTAATATTTGTTGATCATTTAGACCTAGCAATGATGATTTTATTTTTTTAAATAACCCTTATGAACTTTTCAGGACTTCTTCAGATTTGTGCTTAGTGGAGAAACTTGGCTCAGATCTGGCGGGTTTAGGTTCCTGTGAAGATGTCATGGGTTTTGACTCTCCTTCCAAGATCTTAGGCAAACTCTTTCATCTATGCTTTTGGAAGCTGAGGAAGCCAACCTATTGGTCAGGAGGCAGAGTCTGGAATCTACTTTTAACTTCATCATAGGATCTAACTCCCTTGAACATCTCATCATAAGGAGAATCCTCATGTATGTATCATTTCATGTTGTATTGATACAAATGATTTTCTACAGTTTTGTGTGGATCATTTCTCTTGAATTCGATGTCAATTAATTCGACATCTTCCAGGGCTACAACCTCAACTTTGGAATGACCAAAATCTAACAATGTGAACATACCAAATTGAATGGGGAAAGTCATCCATACCTTTATCCAAGCTACTTTCAAATCCTTGGTGATACCTCCTACTGTTGTTTGGTATGCCACTTCTCTACACACCAACTTGTCAGGTAAAAATTGTGGAAGGGCATGAGGAGGAACGAAACAACCAAATACTCTAATGTAGGATAAATTCTCCTCGATGAACCATTCTGCAAGTGTGACTAAGTTTCTCATAATCCTTTCTAAAATCTTAGGTGGTGGGTGGCCATAGATATCTATATGAATTGGGACCACTATGTTGTGACATATTTCGTAAAAGAAATATTTGGTGTTTTCTTCCCATAATTTGGAGTGGTAGAAATGCATTGGCTCAGAACTAGCTGGGGTCCAACTCCAGTTCATTAGGGGGAATGGGGTCATGAAACACATGGCATCCATGATATATACAGACATGTAAAACAGAGTAGGTTGCCCATTTGATTTAAATGATTGATCCTCAACAATTTCCTTGGCCAGGTTATCAGATAGCGTTTTATCCCAATTGAAGGTATAACCCTCGGCTACTTCATTCATTATGGCTACCCACTCAACTGAAAAATGTGCAAGGTTCTTTTTTCCAAATAGACAACAGAGCATCATGGCTATATATATAACATATGAGCATCTAAGGATGCCATGGAATACATACCATGAGCGTCGGACATGAATTTATCCGGATGTCCCCACTATGACTTGATTATATCATGGCCATTTCTATTGTATCGAGTGCATTTTTTTGTCTCAAAATCTAGGAGAAATGTTGCATTGTAAGTATATTTGGGTGTAGGAGAAAGCTTATACATTACTTGTAGATTGTCCGGTCGAAAAGAGAATACAGATTTCTACTGGTGGTTGATGACGCTTCTGGTTTGAATGTCAACGTGTTCAAAAGCCTAATTTATCATATCATTGTAGGGTATAATTCTAGGCCATGCAACAATCTTATGCAGTTCTCATTGTGCTACCAATATAAGCTTGGCTAAAAAGGACTTGCCATCTTCCTCGGCAGAGTCGTCTGGACAATTAATAATATAATGCTCTACGATATCATAAACCTGCTTCCAAGACTTAATGGAATCCATAACTTGCGGAGTTGTGTCTGATAGAACATTTGCATTTGGATTGGAATCATGACCCGATGCATCAAGATTCCTTGCAGCTTTTTGTGGCACCATAATCCTTAAGAAAATAAAATTAGCCTGCCTGTAACAAGAGAAGTCTGTAAGCTCTTCACTGAATGAAAAAATGCTAATTGCAAATGGTAAAATGATTTTGAAATTCGAAGTGTTTTATTCATAAAGTCTATCGATCTTCGTATAGATCTACCGACGAAGAATTTATTAAAAACTTAATGTAAATTATTACCCGGCGATTTCCAATCGTTATTGAAATCATTAACCTTAGTCAATCATAAATGTCATTAATACTTTGACGGTTCAACATTTGGAATTTTTTATTATGACAAGGTAGAAATTTCCCGAAGGCTGAATTCGCGGAGAAGTTAATCTCTGAGAAATCACTTTTATGTTTTAATTAATCATGTTTTAAAGGGAAACTTGTTATCCTTAAGTAATTCAGAAGTTCGATATTCAGAGGTTTTGGATGAAAGATGATAGAAATCCTCCGAAGGCCTAATTTGCAAAGTCATCAATTAATACTTAATCATGATTAATTAAAATTTTTAACCGTTTTATTTATTCTTTGAAACACTTTTTTACCTTTTTTGTAATATCCAATGTTTTTGTGCTTTGATACTTTGGCTGTTGTAAACTCAATGTTTATTTAAAAATTCCGAAGGGAAAACTATCAGAGTGATGTGGAAAAGATGATGTCATTCTTGATGATGTGTCGAGAAAGGATAGGTGACATGTGTCACCTGAAATCGCATGAATCATCTAACGGAAATGTTGAAAATAAGTGCCACATGTCAGCCCAAGAAAATATTTTAAAAGACATGTATCCTATGACTCGTCTGTAATTCCTTTAGAAATTATCATGAGGAATGATCTTCAGGACTTTGGATTTTCATGGTTTTTGTTGTTTAGATTTGTTAGGATACCTGAAGCACGAAGCTCCAAAGCAACCGTTAAATATTTTCTTTTAAAACTCAGGCAACTTCTACACTTTGGAGATCATTAGAACCGTTCGATCAACTTAGAGTAACTCATCGACGATTGATATTGTAAGCACTTTATTGATATATAACAACCAATGGATTTATTTTTAAATTAAAAGACATTTCCCTAAGTTTTTTCCTTTTTTGGGCAAAATTTTTATTTCTAAGAGGCAAAATCAAAAGATTAAAAGCTAAAAATTCTAAGTGTTCTAACATAGGCTCCATTTGGGGATTGTGGCTCCCTGTGAGGCACAAAAGAACAGTAGACCAAGTTCCTTTATTGGGTGAATGGAGTCATTATTGTTTTTTTGAAAAACATTTTCTGGTTTTATTTAAGAATTAATCATTCATAGAAAAATGAACTCATCCTAATCCAAAATATTCAAAACATACTTAATGGTTGATCTCAAGTTAGGCTACTAAAAATTTCCTTTTCTTAAAATTGATTTCGGAATTTTTTAAGATAATCAAAATAAATTTAACTAAAATATCTGGCTCTGACTGACTTTGTTCGCTTCAAGGTTACAGTGATGTAACATATTTATTTAGGGAATCCCTAGTTGGTTCAGGATGTAAAAATCATCGAAAAGAGAACTAGATAACAAAGTATGATATAAAGATATGTATGTCAGCCTTATAGATATCATAGATATTGCTTCACTACCAGTGAGCCTGTTCAATACCCCGGTGAAGTTATCTACTTCTCCCATTGAATTTCCTTTCACCACTTCAATTAACAAAATTGTGTTTCACTGAGATGAGGGCAATCAATATATGCATTTCCTTTCATCATCTGTTTTGGAAAAGATGGGGGAAATCGAATTATGAATTTCCTTTCACCATCGGTCTTATATTTTAATATTTTGAAGTGGGGGCAATCAATTTGTATGTAACATACAATGGATGATATCTTTTAAAAATATTTAAAATGAAAAGAAGGTCTGTCAATAATTTTAAGAATACTCTGAGACCAACTCTCTTCCAATTTTCAATACACCTTCGCCTATAGGAGAAAATTTTGGGAATCTTTAATCATTTCAAGGATAAACCTTGAGTGAATTTTTTAGTTAAAATCTGATATCAGAGCTAAAATTATGAGGATTAGCCTAGACATACTTTTTCAATTAAAATCAAAGGAACATAAATATTTTCGTCTAATCTTATTTGAAAATATGCTTTAAGTTTTCAGAGTCAAGGTAAGTCTCTTTATTTCTATGAAGACTAAAAAGTATGAGAAAGAAGAAAGAAAATCTGAAATGGAATGAACCTGGGAGAGGTGAAAATAACCAAATCAAGGATTCAGAGGATCTGAATCAGAATGTCCTAATCCCACACAAGCTTGTGTATTAAGTTTAGACTTCTTTCGAGTTTATTTATTATTATTTTTATTTTTTATATCAGAGATGGCTTTAAACTTGATCAGCATGACACTTCAAGTTATAATTTTACACATCTCTAATTTTTAGGTCAGGTGATAATATCATCATGAGATAAACTTCCTTCACATTTATTTCAATCTTTTTTTTTTTCAATTTTATTTGGACTACAAGAGTAGTAGGAACTTATACCTTATTTTCCTTTTGAATTTTCAGCAAGACATATTATGGATGAATTCATGAAGGTGGGTAACACATTCGTGAGAATTGAGTCTCCAAAATTTCAAAAGACATTTTTTCGGCCGAAAGTTCTATTTTTTCGGCCGAACCTTTGAACGTCAAATCGAACAGTACCGTGACGACGCCCTCTATTTTTGTGTACAATTTTAGCTGAACGAATATTTTTCGTCCAGTAACATCTTTTCAGTCGAATGATATTCCGACTAAAATAATCTTTCGCCCGAAAGAACTTTTCGGCCGAATGATATTCCAGCTGAAATAATCTTTCGCCCGAAAGAAATTTTCGGTCGAAAGAATCTTTCGGCCGAAATATCTTTCGACTGGTAAACGGTTTATATATTACCCGCACATCGTGTTTCTATAGTTTTTGCGAATTGTTAGTTAGTTCATACTGTTTTGTGTTGGTGATACCATTTGGTGTTGGTGATATTATTTGGTGTTTGGTGTTGCACGTCATTGCTGCGGGCAGGCAGTCTGATGGACGTTGGAGCAGCGGGTGGGTGGACTTTGGAGCTACGGGCGGGCGAACGTTGGAGCTGACGGCATTCAGTCCATGTACATTTAGATTAGGAAATTTTAATTTTTAGGTAAAAATCATAATTTATAATTTATTTTTAGATTTTTGACTGGGCCTTATTCAACCCTGTCCATGTACAGTGACAAGATCGAATTCGGGCCTTTCTTTGTACATGGACAGGGCCTAATATGGCCCTATCCCTTAGCTTAGTAAATACTGTGTGTTACACTATGACCATTACAGAATTTAGAATTTAAATTATGTTTACATTTTAAATTTTTAGGAAATTTAAATTTTTGGTTAAAAATTAGAATTTAGAATTTTTTTTTAGAATGTTGATAGGGCCTTATTCAGCCATGTCCCTTAGCTTAGTAAAGTCTATGTGTTACACTATGACCATTACAGAATTTAGAATTTAAATTATGTTTAAATTTTAAATTTTTAGGAAATTTAAATTTTTAGTTAAAAATTAGAATTTAGAATTTTTGTTTAGAATGTTGACAAGGCCTTATTCGACCCTGTCAATGTACAGGGACATGTCCGAATTCATGCCTATCCCTGTACATGGATAAGGCGATATTCGAACCTGTCCCTTAGCTTAGTAAAGGCTATGTGTTACACTATGACCATTACAGACTAATACATGGTTATGATAAATGTATACTGATCAATGGTAATCATTCTAATCACTTGCTTGTTTATCTGATAGTTACGATCATACCTGTTATATTGATTTCATGTTATTAAGGGCTATGTTCTCCCGTTCAACTTAAACAATCTCTTACCTATGATATGATTAAGCTTTATATTTTTTGTCCTTATTGAAATCCATAACTATCTGTCCTTTATCTAAATAAGGTGTACACACCATATACGTAGTTTCCCTATTAAAGTTAATATAACTAAAATCAATACTAATATTGGTAATAATCAAAGCATGTAAGCTATCGTAATAACAAATTTATCTCAACTAATATGAAACACACCATGTATACTCTATGCTCTCTTGTTGTAATTTAAAGTATGAGTTGTAGTGTGACTTATAATTATATGTTAGTATTACCGCCATTGACTTTTATTCTAGTGAACAAAGTAACATCTAGCACATAATATGAGTCAATTTGGTAGGTATAGGTGATAGACATGAACTAATCCCATTACAACTAACATGAACATACTGCTTATATGGTATAGATACTAGTAATATCAAACTCGAGGAGTTATCTGAGATTTACCAGTGAATATGGTAACATATGAACAAGGGGAATCGATATGCATACTCTAATACAAGGTGGTATAGATAATAGCCATATTATTCTATGGAGATCATACAGAGATTAGTGGCCTATACCTTAGACTCAGACTCTACACTCTTAACTATATCGTAATATTCACATAGCTCATACGGGTAAGATATGAAGCTGATTCCATTGCTTTAGCTCTCTCTTAATCAAAGTAAGTAAAACCCATATGTATTAGATAAGAGTATACCCTTTGTAAGACCCTTGTTAATGATGCTACTAGTATAGTTATAGTGTTTCTTATAGTAATATCTTTATTTACACTATTCAATACGAGTAATAAGGATAAGGAATCCCATAATATATGATAGTTATAACATGTGGAATTGATATAGAAAAGTACTGGTCACTATGATCATATAACTAGGATCGATAGTAATACAGTGTGACCATGACTATGATTATATTACGTAAATATGATAGATATCTGCTTCTATTAGCTTATGATATTTAACTATCCTATGCCTAATCTTATTCCATTGTAATTCCATGAATCATTTGTATTACTTGGAGCTAAGTTGGGAATCACTCCTAGTTATAGTGTACATATTATTTTATCAATATAGTTAGTTTACATGATAGAGAAAGAGTGTGAACAATGAATTTACTTGGATATGTGTAGTATTCAAGCTTAACCCTATGCTAATCTATAGTGTATTCTGTAATTAGTAAGGATCAAGCATACTATGTACAACTTACTTACTTGTTACTCTTCCATAATTAGCTAGTATGAAGCTTCATGTATTATCACATTATCAAGGGTAATCACTCTATTAATAACAATGAGCTATAATACAATGAACATACAATAATAATAGACTATCTGAATCATAGAAGCATTACCATTAGTTAATACAGATCCATATTACACATATAGGTAATGGTATACATCTTATCATACGTGTATTACTAATATATCATGACATATATCGTATCTAATCTTTTAGTAATAGACGTGACCACAATACCATCTTTAAGTCGAGTTACAATACCATGTATTCTCCCTATAAGTATATGTTTCCCATTAATTACAACATAGTGATTAGTGTATTAGCTAGTCTAACAAGATCAATATCATGGAAATAATAGGGATAATGTAAGTGTATAGAAACATGAATCAAACATGTTGTAATCATACCAGCTAACTGTATAGGGTTGAACATGATGACATAATGAGCTAATATGATATGAGACCACAACAAGCCCTGTGAACTAACTGAATTACACTACATTCTTTTCTTATAAGTAATGCCATCATATTTGATACATAATGACATTGACGTTGCACTCTTATTGATTAGGTTCCTACTCCTAGTATAGGATATGAATAAGACCTATACTGGTTGTGCTCATATGTTATAGGTATACACTTCTTATACCTTTTCATATTTATGGGATTGGTTCTAACTGAGTACTAATACAAATACAACAACAACCTTTGCATTCAACTTATGATACTCTACTCTATGCTTCTATGATCTCAACATGATATAAGGTTATGACTCATACAAGAAGCTTTGTTCATGTTCTATGATGTGTAACAAGGATAAGTATAAGCATAATATAGATAGTATTGAATCCATAGTAATAACTAAGAGTAATACATAGCTAAACTGATGTGTGTTTGATATGTTGTTATCCTTATTTGAGCTTACTGTATCTCCATATTAAGCTTACATAAATAACATGAGCTATGAACATAATCATAATCCAGTAATGTTTGAATATGATGAATACAGTCGTATAAGAAACTTTATATATAATGAATCAGTGTTGTACTGAGAATCATTGCCTTTGTTTCAACATAACATAGCTTAGTTTGATCTATAATCAAGCACCGTAACCTATCTAGAAGCAAAACATAATCACAATCTATGGCTTATTCCATCCATTCATGTTATATTATCATAGCATCTTCAAGCTTGGTTAACTCTATTCCAGTGTAATCCAATATTCATTGCACTACTAATATGATGGATTCATTGTTTCCAACTTTATGTACTATTGATTAGGATGAATTCAGGCTTGTCCCTGTACATGGACAGACCCGAATTCAGGCCTAGCACTCTACATGGACAGAGCCATATTTGGCCCTGTCCATGTACATGGATAATTGAAACTAGAAAATATTGAATGATCTTGTGCTTATATGTCCCATATAGTATTATTACTCTTCTACATATTGGAAAAATTATATAAAATTTAGATTCCCATCTCCTTGACCCAACAAAGTAGATCAACTCTTTTTCCTCCACTTTTTTTCTTCCCTTGCCAACAATTCATTTTCGCACTTTCTAACCTTTTAATGTCAATAAGTCACGTTCAAAGAAGATCCCATTGGAATTGGCCTCTTAAATGTGGCTTCTCTAATTTTCTACTACTATGAGAACATTTTGTTTTGAGTTGTTAAAATTTTAAGTTTGACCATTCCATAGTCACCCATTACATTGAGCTTATGTCAAAATGGTGTACATATTAGGTAAAGAGATATGTGTTATAAACAGGTCCATAGGGTTACAATTAACCTCTTTTATAAAGAGTTAATGTATGTGTTCTAGCTTATTATGACAACACTTATTTGATAATCAACTTCATAGTGATTACAGTTTACATATCACAGATTTTAGATTAAGTATTTTATATTTTAGTATTAAATTGTTAGTTAGATTTTATATTTTATAGTCTTAGAGTGTTGACATGGCCATATTTGGCCCTGTACATGTACAAGGACAGGCCCGAATAAGGGCATGTCCCTGTACATGGACGGGGTTGAATATGGCCCTATCCATGTACATGAACAAGCCTGAATTTGGGCTTGTCCATGTACATGGACATGAAAATTTAGGCATGTCCCTGTACATGGACATGGCCAAAAATAGCCCTATCCATGTACATGGACATGCATGAATTTGGGTCTGTCCTTGTACATGGACAAGGCCGAATATGTTAAGAATTGCATGCTTGTTGTATCTATCAATCAGAATATTCCCTTGTCCGTGTATAGAGATGGGTCCTAATTTGGGCATGTCCCTGTACATGGACATGGCCATATTTTGATTGATGTTGGTGCTGAGGGAGGGAAGACGTTATTGCTGAGGGCGGGTGGATGTTGGTGTTGTGGGTGTTTGGTTTAGAATAATTTTAAATTTTATGATTTAAATAGTTAGTGTTAGTATTCTCTCTCGGGATGGTCCATGAGACCTAGGAGTAGTTAGTGTTATTTTATGATTTAGTTAGTGTTATTTTATGATTTAAATGGTTATTTTTATTTTATGATTTAAGTACCAAGTTGAGATAATGTGTGATTTTTTTCTCTCCTGGGATAGTCCATGAGACCTAGGAGTAGTTAAGAAGAGCATGATTACATTATTGATCTTTCTTTTATGCTGGGATGATAAAAGCTTATAAGTAAATATCATGGGAATCATGTGGACATTTTTCCATTAAAGAAGAACTTAATTCTTGACTTTGTCTTGAAATCAACCTTGCTTGACTTACGCCCCCTTTAATTGTTGTGTGGGTTTTTGGTTTTGTGTTTTACCTAAAGAATGTTAGTCGCCTTGACTTTGGAAGAATTTAATTGCTGACTTTGTGTTGAAACCACCTTTTCTTGAGTTATGCCCCCCTTAATTATTGTGTGGGTTTTTGGTTTTGTTCTTTGATTTTTCCTAAAGAACTTTGGATCCCTTCTCTTGACTTGTTTTTTTTCTTGTTGATTTTTATGATTTAACAATAAATATTTTATGTTATAAACTATTATTTTCTTAAATTATTTAATTATCTAATTATGTGGCTACAACCCCTCTAGGATAGTTCTTCTTAGTCTTTTCCATCTTACTGGAGATCTCTTCTTGGTTATTGTTTGGGGATTTTGGTTCTACTTGTTGTTATCGCCCTCCTCAATTTTTTGCTGGTGTCACCCTCTTTATCTCCTTGCTAATTCCACCTTATGTATGTTGTCATTTTCTTCTATTGTTGGTGCCACTTGTGTATGTTGTTGGTTAGTCTATTGATATTTTACCCTAAAAGTTCTTCTTGACAATTTGTTCCGTGTGTCATGATGAGATCTGCCCTGAGGGTTTGATCAATGATCCCTTGAAGCTTTTTTCTGATCATATATCTAAGAGGATAGCAACAACATATCATGTAATATTGTTTCTTGTTTTAGTTTTAAGTTAACGTTTTGTCAGTGATTGTTTTTGTCAATGATAGTAAAAAATATAGTTGTTTTAGTTTTTTCAATATATGTCTGCGATGCTTTGAAGTTGTCATAAATGCTTAAATGCTTGTGTTATAAATTTAGTATTTCCATTTAATGTTTTTATAACTTATGAAATTTCATATTCACAAATTTTCAAAGGATAGATATTGAGGCGAGATTTCAAGACAAGAGTCTCCAAACATTCCTCGCAAACACTCTAGGCTATCCCAAGAAGGAAGAAGAGGAACCTCGTCTTCGACTGAGACTCCGACTGACCAACGGAAATCTAGTCAGAGGAGGAGATTATCAAACGAGTCTGTGAATAGATAGGCTTAAGAATGTGCTCAAACAAGTGCTATGGATGCATCCTTCTTAGAAAGGTTGCACATTGATACTCCTACACCTGAGAATGTAGAGAATACATCAGGATAAGAAAATATTTTTGGTAATTTTCTTTGATTTTGTATTTTTTTGTATATATATATATATATATATATACATACATATATTTTTATGTTAAATTATGTCAAGTTAAATGTTGTAATTACTTTCAAATGTGTGTGTAGACAATGTGTTTAGTGCGAGGGAAGACAATGAAAAAGAGAGTGGGTGTCATGAAGATTCTAATGTTGGTGAAGAGGGTGAAGATGGATTTAGGAGGCGACGTTATCAAGAAACATAAAATTACACGCCTACGTCCACCTATCATTCGGATGTTGGTGATGAGATTTCCTTGGAAGAGATTACTGGAGCAATGACCCTTGAACAATGCTCAGGTGTTAAAAGTAGGTTGGAACACAATTTGAGGAGCTTGGATCTCCCTCGGGAGAGTAAAAAAAGCTTGGATATTGTTTTGCATTCATTGCAAAATTTTATGGATGCATATCAAAAGATGGGGCCAACCACTCACAGTTTTATCAATCTGATGAGGAGGCGAAAGTCAGAGGTGATGGGACCTAATAAATGTGACGTAGTAAAAAATCATTTTTCAAAAGAAAATACTATTTCTATGTTCAATTTCAAATATGGGCCAAACCAAAAAATGTTGAAGGTGAAATATTTTAAGCACCTCAACATAACAGGACATTTGTATAATAGATTTTTAGCAGTATATGAGAATTTTTTGTGGAATGATGAGGTTCCACATTATTTTGCTAGACACATTTATGCAGATTTTTTCATGGACATCCACCCTGATTATACTAGTCTACCATCTGATTATTATGGGGTTGGTAAAGGACAAACATATGATCGAAAATTGGCATATTAAAATGCGGCATTGCAGAGATCTCCACGAACTTTAGTATCTCACCCAACAGGGGCATTTGTTTCACATTCAGATTTGTGAGCTTCAATAGAAGTTGGCAAAGATGCTAGGAATGCAATCGAGGAAAATTTGGAATTGATTTTTTATGGTGTTGATGTTGGTTTGAACCGTTAGTGAGCAGAAGCCAATTCTTACGCAATTTTTGTTTATAAAACAGATGTGGAGTTAGAAACCGTGTCAGTAGAAGATCTTAAGGAGTATGCAAAAAAAATTCATGATGGTTGGAAGGAGGTCATTTAGAATGATGAACCGAACAACGGATTGGTATGTGTTCTAGTTAATAAATGTTTTACATATTTTACGATAGTTTACTTCTAATTATATATCTAGATACATATCATTGTATCTATAGAAATAATTGAGTTGTTATTGTCAGTAATTGCAGTTTAGAGATATGTTAAATGAATCCCCAGTAAATAGGGGACTTGATTCCACAAGTTTAAATTTGGATGGGTTGAATGAGGTATTTGATTTCTAATATCCACAGATGAGCACTTTAGTTGTCCAATCTCCAATCTTTTGAATAAGATCAACAACATGACATTTATAATTTTGTATAAATGTGAACACATTGAATTCTAGATTTAGTTCTTAGCTGTGTTGTTCACAGATCCCTATTCCATCTCCTACTACTTGGGAAGGTTTGTCCCAATTCTCATTGGGAGAGTTTGAAGAGGGTGGGAGTTCATAGGTATCATTGCATGTTGAAAATAAATTTAGTTATATATTAAAATTGCAAATTGTCATTTAAATTATTAATTTAAAAGAAGAATGTCTTAAACAATATTTAATTTATTAAATCATAGGTTGACACATCATAGACATTACATGTTTCAAAATTTAAAATTACAATTTAATGTGTTTAAATCATTTAAATTTAATTTTCAAATTTCAAATGTGTTATATAGGGCAATGTGGAAAATAGAGTACGTGAGAGTGTGCTTGAACAAAATGTGGAGAAAATAGTGTGATATATTGGGATTGAGGAGGAAACATACATACCTGGGAAGGATATGTCTATTCATGATGATTCATAAGTGTATGTTCATTGCACATTAACGAGTTTTAATTTGCTTTTATGTTGGACTTTTATATAAAAGTGTTCAAACTTATTTTTGTTGAATAAGCTTATATTTTTTACTTTTTTCAAATTTTTGTTTTCTCAAATTTTTTGTTTAGCCTTTCCTATTTATAGAGTTACTAAACTAGTGTCTATATAATTTTTCAATGCTTTGATCAATTATTTTGAAATATATAGAACCCCTAAATATAAGATTCTCATTTTCTTAAATGGTACATTCAAGCTTATTTATGTTTACATCATGATGAAGACGTAATTTTGAACTTGAACATTTGATTATTTGAGAACATACTCTATCCCACATTAGAAAAGGGTAAGTTTCTAAATTTTCTTCGATTTCATTCCTTGCCTTCTTTTCCAAGAATGGCGTAGTACGGACATTTATGTTTTCTGCATACAACAAAGTGAATTCCTTCTGGTCAGGGTATTTTCAAACTTTTAACTAAATTGGTTACTAACCACAAAAACCAACATTCAAGTAGATTTACAAATAAACTATGTACGTGCACGATCTCACTTATGTTTAGATTATGACGAATGCATATTTCAAAGAGCATTTGATTATATGTAATAAGAATACATCATAAAGATGAAAGATTTAAATGGTTTTTGAAGAATGACTTAATATATGTGCAGATTTGTGTTTTCTTCATGTACATGAAAGATTATATGAGAACATATATTCCACCACAGAAAGAGGAGATAAGTATTTTTTGAAAGAATGGTTTTTAAAATGGAGATTTGTGAACTTTCATAGATATAAGTAATTTATTGGAAGAATGGCTTAATATGGATATTTATGAGTCCTTTAATTTGTTTCATAGATATAAGTAATTTCTTGAAAGAATGGCTTAATATGAAGATTTATGATTTCTTTAATTTGAAAGGGAAATTGAGGGCATTTGATTATATGAGAACATTTATTCCACTATAGAAGAGGAGAGAAGTATTTTACTGCTGAGGAGATAAGTATTTTACTGTTGAGTAAATAAGATCACCTGGCACGGGAATTTCACTTAAAGGATTTGAGACTTTATCCACAAGGAGAATAGTATTTTATTGGAAGAATGAATTAATATGGAGATTTGTGAACTTTCTGCATACACAACTATATTTATTTTCAGACTCTGAACACAAAAATTGGTTACCAAGAACACAATTTTTCTATTTTTTTTTTTTTAGATTTTACAAATTGTTTAAATCATGTATGCTTAATGTGAAGAGTAACTATTTTGGAAGTTTTGAAACTTTGTGATGGAAGTTTGGTTTAAAAAAAGTGTGATAAAAAGAAAGGGATAATCTTAAATCTGTAGAAGTCTGGTTGGTTATGTTATTATTTATTATTGTTTATTTAATATTCAATTAAAGTATAAATGCTAATATGTGTTATTTGTTTTTTTTATTATTGTTTTTTATTGTTACAGATGTTTACATTATATTTGGTGGAAAATATGTTTACATTATATTTGGTGGAAATGAGTATGTTGGAGGATGAGACTTAACTCTTTTGGTATGTATGTCAACTTTGTTTTAATCACAACTTGTTTTATTTATATAAAATGGTACATGTGTACATTTTATTTTAAATTTGTACATATATTTTATTGTAAATTTTAAAATTTTGAAATTGACGAATGTTTTCTTTTGCAGGTATGAAGTGATCCATCTTAAAGCGATGGCCTAGTTTCCAGCATTTTGGAGTTAAATGTCTTAGTTTTTGTTATCATCCTAAAATGGATGTGGAACCTATGTATTTGGTGGTATATATATATTTAATATTTTTGGAACTCAAAATATCAATTTATTGTTTCATATTTGATTTCTCTTATATTGTTTATGATGGTAGAATACATTGTTTATTGTTTCATCTTTGATAAATCTCTTATACTGTTTATATCTCTTATACTGTTTATAGTGGTAAAACTTATATTGTTTATGATGGTGAAATATGTTGTTTATTCATTAATAAATAGTCAATAGCTTATAATTTGAATTTTTATGATGGTGAAAGGATAATTTATGTTTTATGGGCAACAACTTATAATTTCATCATGTTTTCTTCATCTCTGGTTCATGTCAACTCGCCTTAAATTCATTTCCATCCCTCTCTCTTGTTTCTTCTCAATGCCAAGGCAAAGGGAAAAATCCAAGAGAGGGGATGCGTGGTATAGCTCGCGGGGGCGAGGACGAAAAAACACTACAGATTTGCCTCCGCCCACAACTCATTCCTCCACCCTGGATATCCCTCCTCTGTCCTCCCCGCAGGCATGTAGAGTGGAGTGGTTTGAAAACATGGGTAATTCACTCAGCTTCGCACCTGATCTCAACCCAGAAGCGTCGTCCATACACCAGCCTCCCTTCCGCCTACCTTCTCCGTCTGATCTCCCTAGCACGACTACCTCCCTCACTTCTTCTACCTTCCCCCAAACTTCTTCTGCCTCCCCTCACACTTCTTCCGCAGTTCCACCACCACCACCTTCACGTCCTATTCCACCCCACTTTCTCCTCGGCCACAACCTTCATGCACTCAGTGCGATGGGTTTATGGAGCTGCATAATTCTTTGGACAACATCCAGAACTCAGTCTTTGAAGTCAGGCGTGACATGGCAGAGCTGTTGAACAGAGATGAAATTCATGAGCGTCGTGAGGAGCGCTTGGAGACTCTCATTTGCACTCTCCTTTACACCACTCTGAACACAGTGACTTCATCCCCAAACATTGCACATGATCCTTAGAGGGAACGAAAGCCAGGCCCAAGATCTAGATGAAAATGATGTTCACATG